>JAOTRH010031439.1:0-54567 GCA_034768845.1 Heliamphora exappendiculata | reverse complement strand
ATACATGGTTATTCCTTTTAAATTATTTTGTATGACGGTCTAATCATCTTAAATTCCTATTAATTGTCTCGAATGACGGTTTGATCATCATGAAGCACTCTGAATTGTCTCATATGATAGTATAATTAGGGGTACACAAGAGATCTGAAAAATTCAAAAACCAAACAAATTCGACCTCTATGAATTGAGTTGATTTGGTTTTTACAAGTAATTAATTTGATTATGGGTTACAAAAAAAGCAAATTGATAATATTAGTTCAATTCTTGGGTTAGTCTAGGATTAACTCGATTCAACTCGAAAATCGAACCGTATAGACCCGATTATACCTAGGAGTACACATGTGTGTGTGTGTGTAATAAAAAAAATATCAACTATTAGATTATATATATAATTATTGTGAGATTCATATAGAAAAAATAAAAAATAACTTTACAAATTTTAAAAAAAATTATTAGATTAGATAATTACTATTAATTGTTATTTATTTGTTATATGTCAAATTTTTATTATATTTGTCATTTATTTCACTAAATAGATTCTAAAATAATTATTCTAAGCTTTTTATTTTATACTTTTATTATACTGTATGAGCGTTAGATTTTATTTGTTATTTATTTCAAACTTTTAAAACTTATATACAGTAATTTTTTTCATACGTATAAAGTAATTTTTAAAATTCATGAAACCGTGATTTTAAGCCGAACCAACTCAATTTTTATTAGTTAGGTTTGGTTCGGTCCTACTAATGATTAGGTTAGTTTTAGATCCAAGAATTTAGAACTGATCAAAATTGGTTCGATTATAAATTTAGTACAAAATCGAATTAAATTGACCCATGTGTACACTCCTAGGTATAATCGTCATGAAGTACTCTTGATCGTCTCATATAACAATATGATCTTCTTAAATTACTCCTAATCTTCTCAAAGAGAGAGAGAGAGAGAGAGAGATTAATTAGGGTGTAACACAATGTTTTAGTGGTCTATCTTACAGTATGGATAGTATAGTTTCAATTCACTGTACTAGTATACTTAATGTGCATTAAATAGAACTATATAGAGGTAATTATTTTTATATTTAATGTATATAATAATTAATACATCATTATTATTATGAGTGTTTATACTCTTACTCTCGAAATAATTGATTAGCACATATATTTAGTATTTATTATTTTGATTCATAAAATAGTGAGATTGTTTATAGGTTAATAAGTTGATAAATTGGATAACAACATTACTTATAGTGAATATTAATTATTGATGGAATCTGCATCTCGTTGTAGGGGTTAATTATACCTCATTAAGGAAACTTATAAGTTTTGATTATGTCAAATTTGTTGGGATTGACTCGAATCTTAACATCATATTTGGAATTGACCAGAATCGTCAAAAATCACATTTGGGATTGACTTGAATCTCAACATTATATTTGGGATTGACTAGAATCGTCAAAAATCAAATTTGGGATAGACACGAATACGAATGGACGGTGACGGATAGTCGAGAGTTATATAACTTTAGGGTTTCCTTTGAAACCTATATAAAGGGGGTTATGACTCTAAAACCAATAGAAGTTCATGAGTCATCAAAATACTCAGAAAAGCTCTGGTTAGAGGCCAGAGAGAATATAGAGGGATGGTGAGAGGCTCAATTTGAGGTCACAAATATTGTTAGGAGTGGAGTGAATCTTGTAATTTGTGTTAAAGAGTATCAGAGCTATCGGTTGTTGAAATCCAAAGTCGTGGTGGAAGATTAGGGTTGGTTATTGGTTTAATCACAAGTTGCAGTGAAGATGACGAACATCAAATACAAAGTTGAAAAGTTCAATGGTAAGAATAACTTCTTCCTGTAGCAAAGGAGGATGAAGGATCTCTTGATCCAGCAAGAGGTATCCAAGGCATTACTCGGCAAGGCAAAAAAGTCAGAGAAGATGACTAATGACGATTGGGATGACTTTGATTGTAAGGCCGTGAGTTCGATTAGGTTGAATCTGGGTGACGAGGTTATTCATAATGTGCTCGATGTAGAGTCAGCCCATAAGATTTGGCAGAACCTGAAAGATCTCTACATGAAGAAGAATCTGGCCAACAAGCTGTACATAAAGAAACAACTATATAGACTGAAGATGTAAGAAGGTACAAAACTATTGGAACAGTTGAATACGTACAATATGATCATCACATAGTTATCCAATTTTGGTGTAACGGTTGATGATGAGGATAAGACAATCCTCCTCCTGGTATCGCTTCCAACGTCCTATGATCATCTGGTGACAACTTTGATGTACGGGAAGGACACTCTAGAGTTAGAAGAGGTCACCGGGGTTCTTTTGTCGCATGAGAAGATGAAGAGGGATGACGAATCTGATGTAGAAAGTGTGCTGATGGCTAAGTCTGAGTCAAGCAGAAGAAGGGGTAGATCAGGTGAATAGGGTTCCAACAGTGGCAAATCTCGGTCCAAGTCACATGCAAGAAGGGACGTGGAGTGCTTCTATTGCCACAAAATTGGTCATTACAAAAGTCAGTGCCAAGAATTGAAGTAACATTTGGAGGAAAAGAAGAAGGGTAAGAGGACTGCAGAAACCGTCAATTTTCTTGAAGAATTGTCAGACGGTGACTCAGAAGGTGAAGTACTCTTAGTTTTTTCAGATTTAAGCTTTCTGTCAGAATCATGGATTTTAGATTTCAGATACTCATACCATATGGGTCTAGTTAGAGAATATTTTCATTCATTTAAGTCTTCTCTAGGCTATGATTTCACATGAAAAAGGTGGAGCAATAAAGATTAGCAAAGGATCCTCAATTATCATAAGAGGACAAAAAAGTAGATGGACTCTACAGATTAGTAGAGAACAAGGTGATAGGTGGAGTCACCACTATCACACAGACTAATTACAACAGGGACAACACAAGACACAGACATTTGGAGCTTGATCAGGTTGACAAGCAGAGTATGTCAGAAAGTTAAAAAAAGAATGCAACAGTCAATGTGGAGTTCAGTCAGATAAGCTCACCCAGAATAATGAGTGATGGTGGTTCAAGTCAACAGCAACAGGAACGGTTAAATGGAGAACTTTCATCTCACAAGAAAGCTACAGGCATCACAGGAATGGTTCAGGAGTGAGTAGCAGTGTCAGAGAAGGTGGAGTCTTCACAGAAGGCTGAACAGATGGAGTTTAGAAGATTGTCCAAAGATGAGAAGTCTGTTGATTACATAAGGGTCAAATTCAAGTCTAGTTTGGATTTGATCCAAGTCTATTCAAGTTAAAGATCTAGAAGGGTGGAGCGCCCATACCTAAGAAAGGGGTGCAGGTTGAGGAATGCCGACAGTTTTTCAAGATGGCTGAAAGATTCGAGCCAATGTAGAGATTGTTGGGATTAGCTTGAATCTCAACATCTGATTTGGGATTGACCAGAATCGTCAAAAATTAGATTTGGAATTGACTTGACTCTCAGCATCAAATTTGGGATTGACTAGAATTGTCAAAAATTAAATTTGGGATAGACACGAATCCGGACGGATGGTGGCGGATAGCTAAGAGTTATATAGTTTTAGGATTTTTTTTGAAACCTATATAAAAGGGGTTATGACTTTAAAACCAATAGAAGTTCATAAGTCATCAAAATACTTAGAGAGGCTCGGGTTAGAGGCTAGAGAGAGTATAAAGAGATAGTGAGAGACTCGGTTTGAGACCACAAATATTGTTAGGAGTGGAGTGAACCTTGTAATCTGTGTTAAAGAGTATAGTGGATTGATTCTTTTCTCCCATACAGGTAGGCAATTAGTCAAACCACGTTAATTTTACGTATTTTTCGATTGTTCTTGTTCTTTCGTGATTGTTATTATAGATTGAAGTTTACATGGATTATTATTTGGTTATCCAAATCTATTGATATTATTTTTGGAGATTTAAGCCTAAAATTACCAACAAAATTTTGTAGGTGGATTTTATATTCGATATATCAAATAAGTTAAGTGAAAAGTCTTCAAGACATTATAAGTGGTCGATTAAATAAAATTATTAGTAATTTAAATTAATCGACGAGTATCTGTAATCTTAACGTTAGTAGATAAATAAACATTTAATAACATGAAATTCAAAATTGTTTTTTGATATAAGACCGGGAATACAATTATAATTCTTTTTGGTGGTATGAATTATGATTTATGCAATTAGATATTTAATTCCAATTGAATTAAGTTTTTCTAATTATATAAAAAGCCTGAATCTTATTTATTCCTTAGGTCTCTGTCATAACCTATTTATATGTCGCTAAACTCACTTGGTAGCTAGCGTTTTGATATTTTTGTGATATTAAATAGGCAACCATGTTAGATTTGGATTTGCTGTCCACACTATATTGGTGATGAGGCATATGAGAATACAATAGAAGAGTTGAGGCATCTGCCAATTTTCCATTCATATGTTGAGACAAAATTAAACCAAATGGATATCAAAGGTATAACCCCTATTTCATCGTGTAGAGTTTTAATTGGATTCGTAGGTTTTTTTTTTGTATAATCTATGAGCTATAATTAGTTCTGAGGATTCTATTTCCTAACACTTACCTCATTGGTTACTCTGCCAAAATTTCTATCATCCAAATCTCTTTTCAAATTTATGTTCTTTTTGTCCAAATTTCCCGCATCCAAATCCCTTTCCACTTTCAAATCCATTTCCACTTTTATGTCGTTACTTTGCTCAAATTTCTAAAATTGGTAAATCATCTTTTCAAAAATATTCATTTATTTCACCCACATTTGATGAACATTTATCAAGCATCACACTACTCATATGTACTTCTTTTCCACTCAATATGAAGTTACTCTATTTACTAGTATTTTATTGTTATGGTTGGAATTCATAAATTTTTACTTTTCATAGTTTATATACTCAATCATGACATGACGTTACTTTGTCCGCAGTGTCATGACTTTACTCTGTCCACAGTACAATATTGAATAAAGGTTCTTATGCCTTACTCTTAATGAAATCCCAAAATACATTATCTTTTGAGAAAATAATTATCAATTAGGGAATGCAACAAAGACTTTATATTATTCCTTTCAATCTAAGAATGTATGCTCTACAGTTATCACTTGGGCCTTTTTTGCGTCAAAATTTTGAAAGGTGAAATTAAAATTGCCACTAGATGAAGTAAGCTCAAGGCCTAATTCCTCACATGAATGTGTAGGAAGCCGTACATGGCATAGTCCATTTCAAAAGTACCATTTCTATTTACGTTTCTCAAAATCATCTTCAATTTAAATTCAAGTCTATATTGATTTGAATGGGATAAATGTCTCTTGACGGAAACAGATCTCAAGATAAGGCACATTTGGTTAATCCTGATGTCTTTTTATTTTAATCTTTTAAATATCAGGCTTTACTGCTTTCCATAGAATAAAAACACATCTTAACAAGTAATAGATATGGGGATAAACCACACATGGTTACTCATGATATCTTTCAAGTCTAGTCCTTTAAATACATGTTTTTACTACTTTTATTGGAATAAAACGTTTTTGACAATTCACAGATTTTTGGGTAAATAAACTGCCATACATGGCTTAATCTCATTATCTTTATTTTTTGTTCTTTACATTTTTAGTTTTTACAATTTTTCCTCAAATAGTTGATGTAACACATTTCTAGACAAATTACAAAAGCTCAAATGGGATTTGTGGGCATCGATATTTGTTTAAATTTATTTTAATTCTTTTAAACATAATTTTAATTTCATAAATACTTATTCAAACATGGTAATTGATTCAAACATATCATTTGATACAGAAGTGCAGTACTGAAAGAATATTGTGGGGTGTCTAACATCTTCTCTACATGTAACAATAAATCTACAACCCCCCTTTTTTTTTGCTTTGTTGTCCAAAATTGGCGGCCATTTTAAATATAGGCTTCGGATTTGTATGCCTTTTTTTTTATAGAAATAGTTAGGTTTCGTAAAATCTTCATTTATTTGAAAAATCTAAAGTAATAGTGTCTCGAGGTTATTTGAGGGTGACTTGGCACACCTTGACTTAATGTTCGATATTGACTCTAACATTTTCTCAAAAAGGTCTGACAAACAAACACCACTTTTTCCTATTTTTTTATTGTCGCACAAAATTCTTTCCTTGGCTGTGAGAACATCGGATCAAAATGACTCAAGGGTCTGAATGACTCGAGGGTCTGAGCAACTCAAGATTTCAAGTGACTTCGGAGGTTGGGTGAATCATGGGTTTGAGAGACTCACGAATTCGAGTGGCTGGAGAGAAAACGTTGTCTTGTATATTTCACTTTATATTTTGTTGATTGGGGTCTACAAGAATATTGAGGTAAACATTACATTATAAAGTTATTTATATATTTGAAGAACATGAAATAAATAAGTGGATAAAGAGATAATTATTTTGATTGCTGAATTTATTGAGAAAAATATTCTGAATAAGTCTAATCTGCAGAATTTTACCTTGTTTGGGATGATTAAAACTAGTAGCTTATAAATTATAGTTTGTAGCAAAAGTTATGAGTACTTATTAAAGATTGTAGCTTTTTACTGAAATAAAAGAAAAAATAGTTATAACTCATAGCAGAAGTTATGGATGTTTAAAAAAAATTGTAACTTATACATAAAATTAGCAGTAAAAAGTTAAAAACTACTAACTATAATTTTACCAAATACCCCCATTATGGTAACTGAACTGAAGTTTAAAAAACTCCAAACACAGCTTTAGGACTAATTGCCCTTTTTTTTCTAGGGGTGTTGTTTATCATGTGAACTTGAAGCATTAAGGTTCTATTTATTTAGAAAGTAAATTTTTTATAAAAATATTTTTCATGTAACTATTTTTTTAAATTTTTTTTCTCTTTTGATTTTTGCTTGTTACTTGAAAAACACTTTACAAAATAAAATTAGTAATTTTTTTTTATTTATCAAAATGTGCTATTTTAATACACTCGATCGCCACCATCTCTACCACCACCACCACCACCGTCGCCGCCACCACCTCCACTACCATCACTAGTGTCACTATTGTCGCCATTACTATTTCCACAAGCACTACTGCACCGCTGCCAAGTCCTCCTTCACTACCATTGTTGTAGGGCTGACCCTGAGCCTCTTTCGGCCACCCGTAACCTGTGATGCCTCGACTTTCGAACACATCATTAAAAGAATGTTTTCCTTAATTACTTGTAAAAAATAGCATATATTTTTTTAAAAGTAATTAACTCGATTCAAGAGAATAAGTCAAAAGAATGAAAACTTTAATAAAACAAAAGAGAATTCACAATATTACAAAAGGTGCTTCCAAGTCTTGAAATTGAAATATTACATGTCTAAACTAATTCAGAAATTCCTACACGATTTCTTTTTCTGCATCGGGCAGAGTTTAGAGCTCTTACTGGGTCGGGATGGCTTCCTCGTATAATTCTTCTTCTCTTAGAATTTTAAATGTCGTGAGTTACAAGCTCAGAAGAACAACTATAACCCAACTAATCTACTCATAACACACCAATACACGGCAATAGACATAAAAAAGATACATAATTATGTACACTAACCAATGCAAGGGGTTCCACCGAAAATCACTATGATCTTTTTGTTCAAACTTTCAAAAGTTCAACGATCTCAAATAAGTAGTTTTCCCTCTGGTATCGCTAGAGAGCCCATTCCCATAATCATTGCGTCGTTTCCACAACGGGCCTCACCACCATGATACCATTACATTTCCATACACTCATGTTTTCATACACCTTGTCCCCGCCATATCATCCTTCCCGTCCAGTACTAAGTGTACTCGGCTAAGTGCCATGATACGCGGTTTACCATCATCACTCTCCCCGTCCCATACTACATGTACGCAGCTGAGTGCCGTGAGGCAGATCGAGACAAGGCACGACTCATAACATAACATGACTCATGTCACGCCCCAATATCCGGGTCACGTGAATCACCCAAGATAAACTCGTTTTGTGGTACCAAGATCCACCAAAATCACCCAAGCCAAAATTGGTTAAAGAACCTAACTCAAAAACGAATTAAAAACCTTTGAAAAGTGCACTTTCGAGGATTTATTTTAAGTAAAAGAGTAGCACAAGAGGATAAGGTCAAGGTCCCGAGAGCCAAGCTTTAAAAACAAACCAATCGAATTTGTTTCAAAATTTTTCCAAACTGATTGATCAGTCAAAAAACCAATTGAGCGGTCCTTAAAAGTACACTATTTTTCTCCACGCCTGCAAACAACCTAGGCATACACAAGACCACTCGATAGATCGATCGATCGGTCTGTCGAGTGGTCTGGCTCTGGATCACTTTTCAAAAACTAAACCTTTGAAACCCAACCCTTAACACATTTTTCATCCTTTTGAAAACCTTCAAGGCAAAATAGAGCAAATCTAAAACATGCTAAAACAAGGTTCAAAATCTTGCTCGAGGCATAAGAGATGATATTAAACATAAAACCATCCGAAAACCATTTACTTAACGTTGGTATCAACCATCCAAAAACCATTTCATACAACTATGAAATTAAAACAACTAACCCAAGGTTCCTCTCATCCTCATACAAACACACATGCATTAGTATTATGGCCGTAAGGCTTACAAAACATATGTTTTCAAGTTTAAGACATTTTACACAATTACATGATCCAATATCAAAATCGGTATAAACTATCGAACAACAAAAACTAAGAGTTTGTATTCTGCCACCTCCAAGACTCTTCAAGATCAAGCCACGTGATCATTTTCACCTGAAATTGTTTGAATCCAACAACGTAAACCGAAACCCAATAGGAATAAACTAGCATAAATTAAAAGCATAACATGCAATTATTAGTTATATGAATAACTTAACCACGCAAGCTTTTAAAACAATTTTTCCTCAAAACCACGATTGTTTATATAATCGACAATGTCTCGCAATTTGAAAACACCACTAAAATCATTTTAATTCTCCACAAGGTTTGTAACCACAAAGGTTTTTCATACAACCACAATGCTTTACAAGTACCGATATCGTCGCACCGGGGACAATGGTAGCAACTATAGACTTTTATCTATTGACCTAAGTTTGGGGCATCCAATAGCCCACTAGGCAATGACGAATTCTATACTTTGCCACAACAACCAATGCCTCACACTAGGGCAACCACTTCATTGATGAGAATTAATCCAAAGGTGCAAAGCACCTCTTTACACAAATTTTTAGACTTTTACTGAGGAGCAATTGAGACCACATTCACCTCATTGTTACAGTACATTCACAAAATCATTAAAAGCACACAGCATAACCATTAATTCGATTAAAGGCACATAGCTAAACCATCCGAAAATCATGGAAGTAAACCAACGTTTTTATATAAAGCTATCTAAAATTCACTCAAACATTTAAAACCCAAGCTAAACCCCAAGGGTTAGCTCAAAACACCAAGATTCATGTTTTACAACATTCACTTAATCTCCTCCGATTTTCAAAACACATACATGCGAAATCCATATACACATGCATCTACCAACTATATAATAAATCTCACAAACACAAAACATGCTTTTTATCCAACCAAATAAGTTCTAATCACAAAATCCAACATTTATACCTTTTAAACACGGTAAAAATGTGTATAATCACATGTAACACCATTTTAAAGCAAGATAGTCTAGATTCCTACCGTATAGAGTTAGAAACTCGAAGCTTTAACCACCGGTAAAAAACCAAAGTCACCGAAATGAGATTTCGTTGGGTTGAATGCGAAGCCCTCGGCGTGTACAACACCGTTCCACTCTCGGAATGCTAAAGATCACACCTGGAGCAAGAAAAAATCTAGAGAGAGCTTAGGGTTTTAAGTGTTCTTCTAAGGAGAGAAAGAGAGAAGCTTGTGATGGAAGTTTTGGACCAAAACCAATGTTTTGGTATGTCCTATGCATATCTAACCCCAACAGACTGATCGATTGGTTTAAGGACCGATCGAGCGGTCCTGCTCAAAAAATTTCAACTTTCACACCACAATGCCCAAATGGTTCGAAATTGATATTATCATGCATTTCTAAGCTACCACATGCGAACATCACATCGAAATAAACCATGTCATAACAATCGTATGCAAATTATAATATGTCGAGAAAATTTACATTACAAAATTAAAAGGAACTGAGCCTTTCAACTCAAGACGTCAATAGACCCTTTCTCATCACCATAACACAATACACAACCCTCTCCATGTCAAAACACAAGTTTGTTTCGAAGGATAATGTTCGTTCGTAGTTCATTGTTTGGTTCCCTATACATGTACTTGATCCACTAATCATGCTTTCAACATAAGGTATCTAACTACTTTTAAATACTTTAAATACTATAAAAATATCGATAAGTCTCATTTATGTCAAGATAAAAACATAACACAACTAATCAAACACTTAGGCATCACTATTTAACTTCACTAAAAATTCAGTTTCTTAGGTTTTGTTTGTAAAATACATTAAAATACTAAGCGTCATTTGTTTGCTATGAGATTTAACAAGTTGATAGATATGCATGTTAAAGGCATTTTTCATGGAAAGCTAAGCCGAGAGTTGCTTCTAAACAGGGGCAAAACTTCGTGGAACATAAGAGGTTAAAAAACGACGCTATTTGGTAAAAACGAGTTTTAGAAACAACTGTCCGATAAAATCATTCAAATAAATTCTAAATGAAAGATAACTTAAAAATCTAACTCTAGACATAAAGTTTGGCCTAAGAGAATTTTTGAAATTTTCTAAAATTCGACGAAGTAGGCAATTTTTCTGCTACTTTGGTGTAAAAACATAAAAATTATGTTTGGGGCACTTAAACATCATTATAGGCTCTACCAGAAATTACACATGCAAAAATAACTTTATAAAGCTCTAGTTAAAATAGATTTGAAAAAAGACACTGTTTGGTTCACTAAAAAATTCGGGTAAGATGGAGGTAAGAGCTTTTTCTTGATTTTCTTCGATAAACATGTTCCTACTCTTATTTAACTTATATTACGGGTCCATATATGTTATTTAAGCTCAGAAACCAGTGTACTCTAGAGGTGTCTTTATTCACATATCATGTTTTTTTAACTAAGAAAAAAAAACACAAGGCGTCATTCCAAGCACAACAATTAAGCTATCTCCTATTCGATTCTTTTTAAACCTCCTTGTTTCTAATCTTGATTTTAGCTTTTTAGATCATATTATTTGTTGTAGAAAGGGGTTAGAAGAGAAGGTTAAGGAGTGTTTTAGAAGTCCTACCTAGATATCTTGATGAATAGAAGTTAGGATTTAAGCTTTAACTCCAAACTTTCTTCCTTTTTTTCTTCTTTCTTCTTCTTCTTCTTTCTTCTTCTTCTTTTTCTTTCTTTCCTCCTTGGGAAACTGTCTCTCTATATATCCTCACCCTTGGCTGAAAATAGTGAGGGAGGAGAGGTGAGATGGCCTTGCTTTTATAGGCTCATGGAGGTACTTGTGTAATTAAATTAGGATACGTTAAGGACTTTAAGTGTAATTATAGACTAGTTAGTTGTTGTGTTGTCAAATGGTGAATGATGAAGAGTTGAAAAGATTTTAGCTGAATAAAACTCTTTTAGCTAAAAAGAAGCAAAAAAATGTTTAAAATATTCCTGAAGATATTTTGGCACAAAAGATGACTAATTATAGGATTGGCCTAATTTTCTAGGATCAAAATTTTGGCTTAAATGATAATTTGTGGAATCTAAAAATATTAAATTTGTACATAATTACTAAATTTATACATAAAAGTCTCCAAATAGTACAAATCTTGCTTGGTTCCAAGACAAATCTCCAAAATCTATCAAAAGTACAATTTTGTACCTTTTAGGCACACCTTTCAAAGTGATTGTTGGAGAATAGTGTATATATCCTCATATAACACTATTTTGGCTCAACAGATAATATATGAAATAAAATATATATATTCTTATACAGAAAGTAATATAATAATATTTTTCTACAATTAAAAGTCTTGGAAAGTATAAAACTTTTTAGTGACTCAAGGCAAACCCTAGGGTTAAGTTTTAACCATGGTGGTTTGGTGGGTCCCGTGGTGATTAATTGGTGGAGAAATTTGTGAGTCCTACGATGTGATTTAGAAAGAAATCTCTACAAACAATATGGATTTAAAACTATATTTTAATTAATTAATGAGATTATGTGGGATCTACCATGTGATTAAAAGAATCTCTACACATACAAATATGTATGAATATATATTTAAAATGAGACTAATAATTTTAGGCCAAAAGAATTAATATGTTTGGGCTTAGCATTAAAAATTTGTTGGGCTTGTTCAATGAATATTTTTTTTAAATCCATGGGCTTAATTAAAAGATTTGGGTCATTATTTTAGTTAGGCCTTTAATCCTACTTAGGCTTTTTTGTGTTTTGAGTCTTACGTGCATTTGGGCTTCGTTGAAGAATTGGGTCTCATCAAAAACTTTGGGCTTTTGTTAAGTTTGGGTCTAGTTTGAATATTTGCCTTGATTATACTTGGGCCACACTTTTATGACTTGAACTTTTACTTCTCTTGGGCCTTTTGTTGGAGTAGAGTCTAGGTTAGTTTTGGGCTTAGTTAAATACTTTAGGCCTTAATTGCTATTTGGGTCTTATTAATATTTTGGTCTTAATTTCTACTTGGGCCTTTTAACTTTAGGCCTTGTTTAATATTGGGTTTGTAAAAAGAATTAGAGTTTGGGCTTGAGAAAATATTCTCTCGGGCCTTCAATTGGTTTTAGATCTTTAATGGACTTTGGACTTTTTATCAATCTTAGGCCTCACTTGGTTGTGGGCTTTTTGGAGACTTAGGCCTTATTAAATTTTGGGCTTATGGGCACTTGGGCCATATACTTTGGCCATATGGACACTTGAGTTTTATTTAAATTGGGCCTTTTTGTGTATGGGCCTTTTCTTGAATTTGGATCATTCTTTATTTGGATATTTATTTAGCTTAGTCCTTTCTTATTTGGGCCTTTATTGTTTTTGGGTCTTGGCCCGTTAAGTTCTCTACGAGCCATTTTTTTTCTTTTGTGTGTTCTAGGGTTTATGGGTAATAAGAGAGGTTATTGCGTCTATTAGTTTTCTATTGTACTATTTGAAAATACGGGGTATTACATAGCTGCCGCCACGGTTGACCATTTTTGCTGCTGAAGCGTGTATAAAACCATATTGCAACCTATGAAACCCTGACCCGTTTTCTTTTTTCAGCGTTTTCGGAACCACGTTACGTGTTTTCGTTTGAGCATGTTTTTATTACTTTTGATGCATGATCGGGCTTAGATATACATGCGGGTAGGTTCCCGGGGCCGTGGGCCGTTGAGGTGCGAATTTTGAAAAATTTCAAAAAAAGAATATTTTGGAGGCCTATAAATATCTAGAGTTAGATATTTTCAAAAGATATTTTTCAAAACTTCTCCAATAAACTTTCTGTTTTCTCTCTGCCTTCTCTCTAACTTCTCGGGGGCCCGATATTCGGTTTTTGATGATCAGACTGCCAATCCTGTTATTGGCGTCGTGGTCTACGGGTTCATCCGGACGAAATTCTATTTTAACGAAGCTCAATTTTGCACGTGGATCGAGACGTCGAGTTTTGAACTCACCGAGGTAGAATTCTTGACATGTATGTTTTATAAGGGTGCTATGTGTAATCGGGTGTATTTTTTTACCGGTCGGATAGCTGTAGATCTAATTTTCTGTAAAGTTAGGTTTTGGGTTTAAAATCAGTTGTTAGTCAATTTTGGTGGATGAAATCGTGTTTCGAGAGTTTCTTTCGAGGGTTTGGTGTTTGGCTTGGGCGTGTGGATGTCCGAGGGTGTTGTATGGGAGTTTAGAGGCTTCAATTTGGGGTTTGAAGGGCTAAACCCGTAGCTCAAAAATAGTTTTCGCTAGAGTTCGGTCGACTGGATCATGAGGCTCGGTCGACTGGACCTGGGTTCTTGAGTTCGATCGACTAGACCGTGGGGTTCGGTCGACTGAACCTTGCGTTGAGGCGTTTTAGTGGTTTTTCAGTGTGTTTTTCGATCGACTGGGGGATTGGGTCAGTCAACTGAACTTCTGGGCAGTGTGATGATGGTTCGGTGGTTGGATTTTGATTTTCGATTGGCGTCCTATAGTATTCAATTGATTAATTTATGGGATTAGTCGATTCAAATACTTGTGAATTTCTTTTGGGGTTTGGTTGGTCGTGTGGTGGTTTGGGGTCGTGTTGTGGCCTCGGGTGTTTCGTTTAGATGCCATCCTTGGGTTGGCGTGCATGGTTAGATTTGGGGGGTTGTGGCATGGTTGTGTGTGTGTTGGTTATGTTCGGGACGTGTAGGTTCGTAGTTCGATTTTATGGTTTGGTTCTGATAAGAATCGGTCTGAGAGAGATTCGGGTGTTGATCTCCGCGTTAGGTGTTAGTTGTCCCGGTGTGTAGACGGGTCCCAATTTGTGGATGGGTCGTTCGGGTATTGAATGACGGATGTGTGGCATGTGATGTCGTGTCGGGTTATGTGACGGGTGGCGTCATGCTGTGAAGTTATATTGTTATGTGCATTTATAATTCTAGTTTATTTATGTATGGAATATGTGGGTGGATTACCTGGTTTTGGCGTCGTATGTGAAACGTCGTGGTCATCCGTGATTTTCTGTTTATAGAACTATGATTAGTTTTATTCTCGTATGTTGTAGGACGGGTATGTGGTTCTATGTGGTCTTTGTGATCGTGAATGGTTTTTATATGCATGTGTTGCATTGTATATATGGAGGGCGGATAATGGCCCCACGATAAAAGTCCGTAAAGTTGCATATGAAGGGCGAAAAATGGTCATACGGTGAAAGTTCGTAAAGATATCTGTTGACCCTGGTCGATAAAGCATAGGTCAGTCGACTGAACTTTTGGGTAGTGTGATGGTGGTTCGGTGGTTGAGTTTTGGTTTTTGATTGGCGTCCTATGGTATTTAATTGATTAATTTATAGGAATAGTCGATTCAAATACCTATGAATTCCTTTTGGGGTTCGGTTGGTCGTGTGGCGGTTTGGGGGTCGTGTTGTGGCCTCATGTGTTTCGTTTAGATGCTGTCCTTGGGTTGATGTGCATGGTTGGATTTGGGGTGTGGCATGGTTGTGTGCGTGTTGGTTATGTTTGGGACGTGTAGATCCGTGGTTCGATTTTAAGGTTTGGTTCTGATCAGAATCGATCTGAGGGAGGTTCGTGTGAGACCTAAAACCTTGTTCTTTTATGTTATTTATATATTTGATGTGTTTGTTTCAGTATATGAATAGCATCGATGCATGGTTTATGCCTTAAAGTTATAGAACAGCATCTGTAGATGTGTTTTACGCTTTTTGGGGGTTTAATAGAGGCTCGTTTAGCTTGTGCTTGGACCAAAAACCTTGACTACGCGAGTTGGGATGGTTTTTGGCTTGAAAACCACGAAGAAAATTCCAGTACGCCTCTGTGGAGGAGTTCGGTCGACTGGGGGGTCCAGTTCGGTCGACCGAACTGGTTTTTCTAGGTTCGGTCGACTGAACTGTGTAATTTTTCATTTTCTATAAAAGCAGCAGTGGCGTGATTTTTGATAGAAAAACGTTTCTTCAGCCCCAAGAAATCTTTTTCTCCTCCTCTCTAGATTTTAGGGCCCGGGGCTTAGGTTTTTGTTGATGGGTCGTTCATTCGGTCTGTTTCTCGTTCTAACGCCGTTCAGTTTTGAGACGTCGAGTTCTTGACTCTACGAGGTAGGATTCTAGACCCTACTACTGTATAATATATGCAATTTTGTATGCTTTCATCGGGCAGAAATGCATAAAACGTGATTTTCATGTGTAACCGTGATTTTTGGGTAAAAGTTGGATTTTTACGCCTTTTTCTCAGTTGTATGCATGATCCGGGTGTGTTGACATCTGTGGTTTGCAAAAGTGGTTTGAAAATGTGGTATTTTGTGAAAACGGTGAAAAACGTGATTTTGGAGGTTTGGAACTAGCCCGCGGGGTTGAGTCTCATTCTTTTCAAATGTTTTGTAGGAAATGATGTTAGATCTCCATGTTGATGGATGGAATCTCTTATACATGCGTGTATAAGCTATTTTTCTGGTTTTTGTAGTGGAACTACGGTGGATTTTTAAATATTATCCCTAGATGTACCGTGATAGTGGATTTGGTTGAGTTGGGCTTCCATTGCTCCTCGGTGTAAGTTCGAAAACGTGCGCAGCGTAGGTGCTCTATACCTTCGGGTTAGTCCCCGTAATCTAAGTGCATTGGGTGCTTTGTACCCTCGGGCTCAGGTCCTGTAAATTAAGCAGTAGGTGCTCTGTACCTTCGATCGTGAAAATCCATAAATTGAGTTGTTGGTGGGCGCTCTGGACCCTCGGGCTCGACCCATAAATTGAGTACGTTGTTGTGACTCCGTATAGATCTTATCATTACTTAGCCTGTGGGTTCAGGATAATGGATGAGAGTCTACAATTGTTACCTTTGTCTGTAGGGCAGAGTCGGTATATATGATCTCATTTATATTTTGTCTCCTCGGCTGTGTGACCCGAGTGGAGAATTCTGTGTTCTACTGCTTTCCCTTAATTGTGGCATGATATCTGTTAGGATGATATGTATAGTTTGAAGGATGAAAAATGTGAGTTTTATGAGATAAAACCGTTTTGAGGACCGTGGAGGCTTGATGGAAAACAGTTGGTTTTTTATGGAAAAACCTTTTAGGCTCCTGTGGTTGAGCCCATGTGTGTAAGATTACATAGCCTGCTTTACAGTTTTACTGTCTATGTTCTACTGGGCTACAGCTCACGATGTGGGATTTTCTAAAAAATATTTTCAGGTGACCATGATGAGTTGACCTAGTGCAGAGGTGATGGAAGACTTGCTGTAGTTTTTTCTATTTTTGTACATATACTCTTACATGTAATGCTTGTGAAGGCCGATTTTGTACGCCTTGAGGCGATACTACTATTTATGTATGAGATTGCATGATTTACAGTTTTATGAGAGTTGAACTGTGAAAATTTTTTATTCAATGTTATATATTTGATATTCAACTGTAAAAATCTATTTTTCTTAAATGGGTATTTTGGTGGGCTTTCGCGTGACCCGGATGTCGGGGCGTGACAGTTCGGGTGTTGATCTCCGCCTTAGGTGTTAGTTGTCCTGGTGTGTGGACGGATCCCAGTTTGTGGATGAGTTGTTTGGGTATCGAATGACGGATGTGTGGCATGTGATGTCGTGTCGGGTTATGTGACAGGTGGTGTCATGCTGTGAAGTTATATGGTTGTGTGCATTTATAATTATTGTTTATTTATGTACAGAATATATGGGTGGATTACCTGGTTTTGGCGTCGTATGTGAAACGTCGTGGTCATACGTGATCTTTTGTTTATAGAACTATGATTAGTTTTATTTTCTTATGTTGTAGGACGGGTATGTGGTCTTATGTGGTCCTTGTGATCGTGAATGATTTTTATATGCATGTGATTCATTGTATATATGGAGAGCGGATAATGGCCCCACGGTGAAAGTCCGTAAAGTTGCATATGAAGGGCGGATAATGGTTCTACGGTGAAAGCCCGTGAAGATATCTGTTGACTCTGGTCAACAAAGCATACTGGGGCGAATAAAGGTCCTTCGGTGAAAGTTCGAGAAGATATATGAAATGTATGTGATCGATCTATGGTCAGGGCTCGGGTGAGAGTCAATGTTTATGTGTATATGCTGTTAGGGCTCGGGAGAGAGTCAAAGTTTATGTATACGTTGTGGGCTCAGGGGAGAGTCGGTTTAATTCTATATGTGATGCATTCGTGGCTCGTAGGAGTCAACCTTTGCCTGTGTGGCATACTACTATATGTATCATGGATTGCATATATTGCATATTGGGACGGATAGACCAATTTTCTTAAAACTGTATTAACGGCCTGCGGGAGTTGAAATACTATATTAACGACCTACATGAGTCGTAATACTAGAATCGTTTTCTAGGCTCTAATGAGTCAAAAAATAGTTTTTATCCTCACTTTTCTGTTGCTTGTGAAAATTGTTTTTAATGGCTCTTGTGAGTCGTGAACTAAAATCGTTTTTAAACTGTTTTCAAGGTTTGAAAGAGAGTCTAAATCTGTACTTTAATTTGTTAGCATGTTTTCTTTATACTACATGCTTGTCTAATTTTTGCTGTGCCTTGGCTCATGGTGTGGAATTTGCTTTTCTTCAGGTACCGGTCACGCAGGTTGATCTGGAGGTGCTGGAGAGGTGGAGGAGTTATAGTCTTCCTTTTTGCTTATATCTGTATTATGTATGCCTAACACATGTTTCTCGGCATTAGAGCCTTGTAATCTATGCCGTTTGGCGTTTATATACAATGCATGTATATTTATTTTGAGAGTGTATTCTCAGGCTGGGTGTTGTGGTTGTTTGTTTATGGGTGTTTTACGTGACTCGAAGTTTGAGGCGTGACACAATCACCTTTGTATAGCCACCAACGGCCATCAAATTTGACATCCGAATTATCCGAACGGAGGGGCCGAAGTTGGACGGAGAAATCAAAACTCCCCCCTCTTTCTCTCTTCCTGTGCCCTTCCTTTTTCCCTTCTGCATGCTCCCTTGGATACACGTCTTTGGTGATGTGCCTGTCCCCTTTTAATTTTTTCAAATGAGAAAAAAGTTAGTTTTTTTATAAAGATAAATATTTTAATTGCAGTAAGACCAATAATAAAATTTAGAAATTTTAAAATTTATAAAAGTGGAATAATTTAACAAAAATATAAGATTTTTATTAAAAATTAGTATTTTGTATGGAAACTTAAAACTTAAATTTAAAAAATAAATTAGCTAAATGAATTAGATAAGTAAATTAAGAAAAATTATGCAAATGGAATTTTTAGCTCGATTTTATTTTAAAGGTATTGTTATTTTGATTTGGAAATTTTAAATCGTGAATAAATTTAAAAATAGAAAATTTTAAAAAATGTAGGTACGATTCTAAAAAGATTACTATCCTACACTTATGTGTGGGGCTTGATTTCTTGCTAGGCGCCAAGGTTTTGTCACACTTAAAATAACGTGAGAGCGTTTAGCTATTATCTTGAACAATGAATTGTGTGATAAATTTTCTTATGTGCCCCAAGTTTGATATCCATGCTTTGAATCATGAGAACTTGTGTTGGATAGTTGTGTGAGAATGATGCTTTGGATACATTAATAATTCAATTGTGCTATATGTATAAAGTAATATGTGCGTAAAAGATGAATAAGAAAGAAAGCTGTATATGATAGATGAATGAGGTTAATGACATATTTTCAACAAGGCATTGTGTAGTGCCCTACATGGGTGGGTGATTGTCTCTACAAAAACATTGTGTGGTGCCTAACAAGGGTGTGTGTTAGTCTATCAAAACATGTTGTGGTACCCTACAAAGGTGTGTGCTAGCCTATTAAGGCATTATGCGGTGCCCTACCATCTACAAGGATGTGTGTTAGCTTATCAGGGCATTGTGCGGTACCTTACCGCCTAAAAGAGTGTGTATTATCTTATTAAGACATTGTGCAGTACCCTACAAAAGTGTGTGTGTGTGTGTGTGTGTGTGTGTGTGTGTGTGTGTGTTAGTCTATCAAGATATGGTGTGGTGCCCTACAAGAGTGTGCGTTAGCCTCTCAAGACAATGTGCGGTGCCCTACGGCTTAAAAATGTGTGTGTTAGCCTATTAAGGTATTGTGCAGTACCCAATAAGGGTGTGTGTTAATCTAATAAGACATTATAAATTACTGGATGAAATTGTATGTTGGGAATAGTTTAGCTATTAAGCTTTAATTATACTGTTCTATTAAATATAAATACTTATGACTACTAAGCTCATTGTGAGAAATAATAAATTGTGGTTATTAAGCTTTAATGTGAAATGTAATAACGTGTCGTGGCTGTTAATCCTTAAATATACCATTGTGAAAGGAGAAACTTAGTTATTTATATATCTTATGAGATGAATGTGCTGAACTGGATATAGTATTATCATATATGTTGCTACAACTTGGTGAAATGGTTTTGGTACTCTTAACTAAGTGTCTTGTTTTTAGCTTGTTCATCGTAATACTAAGTGCACTCTTTTATAACATTTATTGTTGCAGATAGCGGGAATGACTAGAAGTTGGTCCACCAGAGTGTTGCTCAAAGTCAAATGCTGCCTTATTTACTCTCTCAGTACAATGTCAAGAACTATAAGGCTTTTATTTAATATATGCCAAAAGGGTATAGAATTTCCTTGATGTGTACGATTACCTTGTATCTATAAGTAAATGATTTCGGTATTGGCTCGTATAGATACTCTTCTTGACCGCTTTAAGTTACATCATTTTTTTCGATTTTTCATGTCTCTTGAGAGAGGGCATGATAGGAAGACTTTAGGTATAGTCGAATGTCTGTTTGTATACATCTAGCAATTTTTGTACACGTGCATCAAGTGGCTACAATTCTTGTGTTGATATGAGATTAAATTAGAGAGATCTTGAAGTTATAAAATTAGTTCAACTATATAAATTTTAACCGATTCTATTTTCTTGGTATGATCCTTATGCACTATCGGTGATTTCTGGAATTCTATTCCTTGGAAGTTGAATACGATACTCTTTTTATTGGTTATAATGGTAACTAAGAATATGTCATGTTATGCATGACAAAATACACTACTATTTTTAAAATATTACAAAATTTAAGAAATTATGTTAGTTGTTTTTTCAAATTTTAAAGTTTTTATTCACAAGAATTTACTATATTCACATTTGATGTGAATCTTTTGATGAGTATCTCATTAAATTTTAATATGAAAATGTGGGGTTAATTAATTTAAAATCCATTAGTCATGTTTAACTAATTTATTATAGAATGGCATTGCAAAATTTAAAATTCAAGAACTAATTGCAATGCACCCAATACCGAAATCTAAATTTACAAAATAGGCAGTTAGAACTGGTTTAACTTTTTGATATTTTTTAACACAATCATAAGAAGATTAATGAGTTAGTGATCTTTTTTTCTTTTTTATATTTTAATAATTTCTTGTTGAACAACTTTAATGGAAAATGTTTAAAATTCTTAAATTATAAGAAGGAATTGTGTCCAAATTCGAGATGATATGATGTTAAGTTTGACATGATATGATTTTTTTATAGGTACAATAATCAAACTGTTTATATCAAAAGAACGAATTGCGTGTCTCAATTTGAGATAATATGATTTTAAGTTTGAGATAATATATAGTATAAAAGTAAGAGTTAAAAAGTGAGATGTATCATGTGAGACCCTTACTTATTTTTTTTGTTGGCGTTTTTTGACACGCGTTTAGTATTTTTATTTTTGCATGTTTATATGTGTTTTGATGCATGATCGGGCTTAGATATGCATGCGGACAGGTTCCAGGGACTGTTGGGCGTTACAGTTCGAATTTCAAAAATTCAAAAAAAAAGAAGATATTTTCGTGACCTATAAATATCTAGAGTTAGATATTTTTAAAAAATATTTTCAAAACTTTTCAGCTAAGTTTTTTCTTTTTTCTCTCTGCCTTCTCTCTAACTTCTCGGGGGTCTGGGGCTTGATTTTCAACGATCCAACAACGGATGCTTATATCTGGAGTTAGATATTTTCAAAAGATATTTTTAAAATTTCTCAGCTAAGTTTTTTTCTTTTTTTCTCTGCCTTCTCTCTAACTTCTCGGGGGTTTAGGGCTCAATTTTCAACGATCCTACAACGGATCCTACAAAGGATCCTTATTTTTGGCATCGTGGTCTACGTATCCATCCAGACATAATTTTATTTCGATAAAGTTTGGTTTTGCACGTGGATTGAGGCGTTGAGTTTTTAACTCATCGAGGTAGGATCCTAGACTCTCATGTCTTATAGAGGTGCTACGTGTAATCGTGTGTATTTTTACCGATTAGATTGCATGAGATTTGTTTTTGTTTCAAAAGTCGGGTTTTGGTTTAAAATTTGTTTTCGTCGATTTCGGTTGGATGAAATCGTGTTTCAAGAGTTTCTTTTGAGGTTTTGGCAATAGGTTTGGGTGTGTCTTTGTTCGAGGGTGTCAGATGGGAGTTTGGAGGCTTCGATTCGAGGTTTGGAGATTGAAATTGTAGCTTAAAAACGATTTCTGGACAAGGTCAGTCGATTGGATCTTGAAGATCAGTCGATTGGATCGTGGTTTTGGGGGGTCAGTCGACTGAACCCTGTATGTCAGTCGACTGAAATGCTTCTGTTTTGGGTTTTTTGTTTTCCAGTGTGTTTTCAATCGACTGGAGGTTGGGGTCCAGTCGACTGAGGTTCTGGGCTGTGTGTTGTGGTTTGGTGGTTGGTTTCTTGATTTTCAATTGGGTTTCAATGGTATTCGGTCAATTGATATATGGGATTAGTCGACTGAAATACTGTTAGATTCTTTTTGGGGTTTGGTTAATCGTGTTGTGGCTTCGGGGGTCGTGTCGTGGCCTCGGGGTTTGTGTAGGTGCTGTCCTCGGGTTGACGTGCATGGCTAGATGTGGGTGTGGTGTATGGTTGGGTACGTGGTGTTTGTTCTTCGTTGGGTACGGGGCGTGTTTGGGCCCGTGGTTCTTTTGGGAAAAGGTGACGGTTTGTGAAAATTGGGGTCTTATGGGTTTGGTGTTGGCCTCCGGGTCAAGCTTGGTCTTGTGGATTGTTGGTTATCCATTTGAGTGGCTGTTGGGTTATGTGACGGGTAGCATCATGATATGAAATTTATACGTGGCTTTATGCATTTATAATTCTCGTTTTATTTATGCATGATATAAGACAGAAATGTGGTCTTATGTGATTTTTAAACCTAAGATGGAAATGTGGTGGTCTTATGGGATTTTAAAATGTAAGACATAAATGTAGTCTTCTATGATATTGATACAGTGTTAGCCCTGGCTGACGATGAACGGAAACGGGGTCCGATGAATGTTAGCCCTGGCTAACGAAGGACGAAAACGTGGTCCGATATATGTTAACTCTGGTTAACAGTGCATGTGTGTGTGCGTGGATATCGGAGGGACGAAAACATGGTCCTAACAATGCACTTGTGTGCGAGTATTTAAAGGACGGAAACAAGGTCCTAAGGAGGCTTATGTTGCGTGTGTTGCACGTAATGTGTTAGGCTTATTGCATGGATTGCATGAGTTACCTTCGGTTATTGTAGAGCTGTTGTTGGGGCTTGGTAGAGCCAGTTTAGATATGTAAACTTGTGCTGCATACATATACCTATTCTCTTTTGAGGCTCGTGTGAGTTATGTTTTCAAACTGTTTTACTGGCTCTCGTGAGTCGTGATCTAAAATCTTTTTTAAACTATTTTAAGGCTTGAAAGAGAGTCAAAAACTGCACCTCATTTTTTAGCATGTTTAGCTTATATTGCATGTGTTATCTAGTTTTTGCTGAGCTTTGCTCACGGTGTGGGATTTAAAATATTTTTCAGGTACCGGTCACGCAGGTTGATCTGAAGGTGCCGGAGGGGTGAAAGAGCGATAGTCTTTCTTTTTGCTCGTTTTGAACATGAATGCTGTAACATTTTTTTCGGTGTTAGAATCGTGTAATGTAAGCCTTTTGGATGTTACATACAATGCGTGTGTGGTTTAATTTGAGAGTGTGTTCTCGGGTTAGGTGTTATGTTTCGCTATTTGTGGGTGTTTCACGTGACCTAGAGTTTGGGGCATGACAACTTGGTATCAGCGCTCTTGGTACGAATACCTAAGAGCTGTGGGAAGAAGGTGTATCACCGTGTGAGGTTGACTGCATGTGCTTGATTGCATGTGTTTAGATGTTTTGATAACATGAACGTGTTAGCATGTTAAGCATGAGAATGTTGTGTATATGTGAGCATGGGGGTTGAACCTTAGGATTGATTAGTCCTGCTTTTGGGCGTTTGGATTAACAAACTTAGGAGCCCAGTTAGAAAGGCGTTTAGTTGACGTGATTTCTAGCAGGACATCTAAGTAGATTATGTAGATTGACGTGTTATTCTTGTTGGTTCTCCTCGGTATGTGGGATTTGTTTAGCCTGAACCTATGTGGCTATGAGTTAGCATGCTTATGTGGTTTGTATTTATATGTTGCATCTTATATGCTGTTTTCTTTCATATAGACGCGATGTCCGCGATGTGAGGGCAAGGCCGTAGTCGAGGCCGTGGCCATGGCCGTGGTGTTGGCCAAGGAGATGTTCCTATCCCTGATGCTGGGGATGCAAATGCTCCCTAAGGACGTGTTGATGCTGTAGAGTTGCTGCGTGCGCTGGTGGGCTCCATCTGTTAGTTGGTTGAGACCGCTAGATGTGAGACTGTTAGTGAGAGAGTGTCTGAGTCAAGGGCGACAGTGGCGATGAGAGAGTTAAAATGTCATGACCCTCCAATCTTTGCTGGGGATCCTGATCCTATTGTTGCGACAGAGTGGTTAGAATTGGTGACCTAGATCCTTGACACGTTACAGATAGCTGAGGATGAGTTGCTAGTTTCTTTGGCCACCTATTAGTTGAGAGGTAATGCTCACGCATGGTCGAAATATGCCAGAAACACTGTGGGGATCACATGGGTAGCTTTTACGGGCGTTTTTTTTGGAGAAATACTTCTTGACTTCGAACAGGGACTTATACAGGGAGGATTTCTACACTCTCACCTAGGGGTAATGGATATCATGTAGTATGAGGCCAGGTTTACAAGCTTGTCTCGATTTTCACTAGAGTTAGTGAGTACAGACGAGCTGTATTAGATCAGGTTTGAGTGGGGCTTGAAGCCGGCGATCAGGGAGCGTGTGGTGGCAATGGGATTTCGTGTGTTCATAGAGCTGGTGGAGGCAGCAGCGAGGGTTGAGAATACTTTGACTGAGATTAGAGCTTCCAGGGAGGTCAGGACACAACCGAGTAGAGTAGAGTAGAGGCGCAGTCAGGTGGGTGCTCCAACAAGAAGCAGAGGTCCTCTGGTACTAACTTTCATCCATCAGGACTACAACAATTTTCGGTACTAGTACCATCAGTAGCTTCGTCTGGGAGACTAGAGCAGAGGGAGTTGATTTGTTATCGTTGCAGACAACCCGGGCATCGTGCGGTGGATTGCCTACAGCCGAAGTGGTCCCAGAGTTTGGCACTAGTGCAGCCGCAGGGGAGGGAACCGCCAGTTTGCTATAGGTGTGGCCAGCCAGGGCATATTCACAGGAATTATCCTTAGGGAGACAGTGCACCGAGCAGGGAAGGCACACCAGTGGGTTCTTATGTGCTGGGTTCATTAAAGTACTGACAGTAGCATCCTACAGTTTAGACTTTCCGAGTGACAGATAGGGGAATTTCAGTTCAGCCGGTACGGCAACCGACAACACCGAGTTCTGGTGGACAGGATAGGCTGACGCATAGGAGAGCATATTCTCTCATAGCTCCCAGTTTTTCGAGGGGACCGATCGTGCCTGATGATGTAGCTATGCCTCCAGCGAGCAGAGGTACTTTCTGAGTGTACATATTTGAACTAGTGTTTTTACCGATGCAAGAGCATTGCATTTTCTTTGCTGCATCTATTTGGGAGTTGGTGATGGACTCCGTGAGTGGTGCGCTGTGTTGAGGCAGTGGTTGGTGAGAATGTGAGGTTGGGGGAGTTGTAGATCTCATGTCCTTGAGATAGTTGGCTGTTGTTTAGGATGCCTGACTTTGTTTGACTATATCTTAGGAATGGTTTGGCTGACCATCTCGTATGCCTGCGTCGATTGCGATTGATGATTTGTTTTCTTTTGACCTTGTGTTGAATTTCGGGGATGAAATTCCTTTAAGGGGGTAGAGTTGTGAAACCCTGACCCGTTTTCTTTTTTTGGCATTTTTCGATGCGCGTTTAGCGTTTTCGTTTTTCCATGTTTACATTCGTTTTGCAGCATGATCAAGTTTAAATATGCATGCGGGGCAGGTTTCTTGGATCGTTCGGCGTTACGGTGTAAATTTTAAAAATTAAAAAAGAAGAGATATTTTCGTGGCCAATAAATATCTGGAGTTAGATATTTTTAAAACTTCTCAGCTAAATTTTTACCTTTTTCTTTCTTCCTTCTCTCTAACTTCTTGGGGGCCCGGGTTTTGATTTTTGACGATCCAACAGCGGATCCTTATTTTTGTCATCGTGGTCTACGCATCCATCCGGACGGAATTTCATTCCAAAAAAATTCAGTTTTGCACGTAGATCGAGACATTATGTTTTTAACTTACCGAGGTAGGATCCTAGACTCTCATGTCTTACAAGGGTGCTACGTGTAATCGTGTGTGTTTTTACCGATTAGATTGCATGAGATCTTTTTTTGTTTTAAAAGTTGAGTTTTCGTTTAAAATTTGTTTTCGTCAATTTCGATTGGATGAAATCGTGTTTTGAGAGTTTCTTTTGAGGTATTGCGTTAGGTTTGGGCGTGTCTTTGTTCGAGGGTGTTGGATGGGAGTTTAGAGGCTTTGATTCGAGGTTTGGAGATTGAAATCGTAGCTTAAAAATGATTTCTGGGCAAGGTCAGTCGATTGGATCGTGGTTTTTGGAGGTCAGTCGATTGGACCCGGTATGTCAATCGACTGAAATGCTTCTGTTTTGGGTTTTTGATTTTCCAGTGTGTTTTTAATCGACTGGAGGTTGGGGTTCAGTCGACTGAGGTTCTGGGCTGTGTGTTGTGGTTTGGTGATTGGTTTCTTAGTTTTCAATTGGGTTTCAATGGTATTCGATCGAATGATATATGGGATTAGTCGACTAAAATACTGTTGGATTCTTTTTGGGGTTCAGTTAGTTGTGTTGTGGCTTCGGGGGTTGTGTCGTGGCCTCGGGATTTGTGTAGGTGCTGTCCTCGGGTTGACGTGCATGGTTAGATATGGGTGTGGTGTATGGTTAGGTACGTGGTGTTTGTTCTTCGTTGGGTACGGGGCGTGTTTGGGCCCGTGGTTCTTTTGGGAAAAGGTGACGGTTTGTGAAAATCGGGGTCTTATGGGTTTGGTGTTGGCCTCCGGGTCAGGCTTGGTCTTGTGGGTTATTGGTTGTCTATGTGAGTGGATGTTGGGTTATGTGACGGGTGGCGTCATGATACGAAATTTATACATGGATTTATGCATTTATAATTCTCATTTTATTTATGCATGATATAAGACCGAAATGTGGTCTTATGTGATTTTAAAACCTAAGACAAAAATGTGGTCTTATATGATATTGATACACTGTTAGCTCTGGCTGACGATAGACGAAAATGGGGTCCGATGAATGTTAGCCCTGGCTAACGAAGGACGAAAACGTGGTCCGATATATATTAACTCTGGTTAACAGTGCTTGTGTGTGTGCGTGGAAATCGGAGGAACGAAAACGTGGTCCTAACGATGCACTTGTGCGCGAGTATCTAAAGGATGAAAACGAGGTCCTGAAGAGGCATGTGTTGCGTGTGTTGCACCTAATGTGTTAGGCGAATTGCATGGATTGCATGAGTTATCTTCGGTTATTGTAGAGTTGTTGTTGGGGCTTGGTAGAGCCGGTTTAGATATGTATACCTGTGCTGCATACGTATACCTGTTCTCTTTTGAGGCTCGTGTGAGTCGTGTTTTCAAACTGTTTTACTGGCTCTCGTGAGTCATGATCTAAAACTGTTTTCAAAATGTTTTAAGGCTTAAAAGAGAGTTGAAAATTGCACATTATTTTCCTAGCATGTTTTGCTTATATTGCATGTGTTGTCTAATTTCTGCTGAGCTTTGGCTCACGGTGTGAGATTTGAAATGTTTTTCCGGTACCGGTCACGCAGGTTGATCCGGAGGTGCAGGAGCGGTAGAAGTGCGATAGTGTTCCTTTTTGCTCGTTTTGAACATGAATGCTCTAACATGTTTCCTAGTGTTGGAACTGTGTAATGTAAGCCTTTTGGCAGTTATATACAATGCGTGTATGGTTTAATTTGAGAGTGTGTTCTCGGGTTGGGTGTTATGTTTGGTTGTTCATCGGTGTTTTACGTGACCCGGAGTTTGGGGCGTGACATATCAATTTAGTATCAGTTTTTGTCACATCACCATCCCATAATATTAGAGATTGGCGAATATAACCGATCAGTAACTGAGATTACAAAATACTAAATTAACAAATAAGTCATGGTGTCATGTCCTTAACTCTGAGGCACAAGAATCAACCCCGACAAACTCCAATGGATAAGAATTTTACCATGAAAAGAGTCTTAAAGTCCAAAACACCGTGAAACTTCTTTTTAATAAACCATTTAAACAAAAAGGAGGATACCAAACCCCAAATGACAGGTTTCGAAGACCAAAGGATGAAAAAACTACTCTAGTAGGTGGACCGCTCGATCGGTCCTAAGACCGATCGATTGGTCTTTTACAAACTGTAGTGGTTTTTCCCCAAACCTGAGAAACTAAGAGCAGTGGTTGACCGCTTGATAGACCGATCGATCGGTTCATCGAGAGGTTTAACCCTAGACCTCTTTTTAATATATTTTTCCAACACCCTTTTTGCAAACCTCCCCCACACCTTCCAACAAGTGTTTCCAAGAAATTACTATGCTATTATACTAGGGAAAGAAGAAGAAAATATCTTCAAACATCTCAGAATATTGAAAACTCGAAGCTCTCATGGAATACATCATAAGCACAACCAAAAGTACTTGAACACCTCACATGCATACAATTTATGAGTATGTAGCCTTAAAGCTTTACAAAATAATTATCAAAGAATCCAAAATATTAATTTATTGTATTGAAAGAATTATATTTACAACATGTGCCTTTCTCAAAAGATCTTTCTACGCATATGTAATTCTATCTAACAGTTCAAAAACGCTCTTGAAGACCAAGCTTCTCAATCGACCACCTTTTTTCTATTATCACCTGAAATGGGTTGAGCAACGTGACCCGAGGCTTGTAGGGAAAAAGACTATATACGAACATATCCATGACATGTGAGGATGCCATGTGAATGCACAACAAGTTTAAATTCAAAATCAAATTCCCCTTTCTAGTAAATTTTCATTCATATAACCAGCTTTCATTTCTTCTCAAAACCAACACACGCCATGTTTAGTTCTTTAATGACGCCATTTCAATCCCAACACGGTTACCATGATTCCACATTTCATTTTATTTTCCCACCTTACAACCATTTTCAAGATTTTCCTAAAGTCTCACATTCATCAATTTCATCATATGGCTTTACAAACCCGATTTCATTCATTGATTTAATTAAGTACCAAGGTTGAACGGTGCTTATAGACCCTGGCGTATTTATCGCCACCGGGCCACGCAAAAAGCAATGGATAAATACTCATTCTATAGCCCAATACGGAGAGCACACATTTTTAGTTTCTCTCGAAAACATCAATAGGTGGGCCACCCAAGAGCTTGCTTTTACTGGGAATAACCCGAAGGAAGGGCTTACCTTACATTGCGCAAGTTTTGGTCTTTCATCGAGGAGCAACTCGTGCCTAAAACTTAATTATTCAATCCATTCACATGGTATCTTAATTAATTCATTCACATTTTAAATCAATACGAGTCTAATTGTCAACCCAGTTCCTCTCATCGAACCCAACACCATTAAGGTTTCAATTATCAACAATTCAAATATTTTTACCATTCTTATATTTGAATCAACATAGTAAAAGCTCAATTTTCACATCTCATGCTACTACACACATTCAATGACTCATGAAATTTATTCTAAATTCTCAACACAATACTACACTATTTTCACCCATCCCTAAGATTCATGAAATTAACTTATCAATAAGTTGATACAAGTCCCAATTTCTAAAAAATCTAGCCAATTTTACCATTCGGGTTTAACAATCCAAAAACTCCCAAATCTACATAATTTTGACAATAATCAAGCCCTAACTTTTCAAAACCCAAGTTAAAGGTTCTCACATAATATTATCAATATCAAAACACCACAAGTTATCCAAAATTACAAGATTTAACATGTTCTAGCTTCAAACCCCAACCTAGGGTTTCAAAACACAAGTTTTTTTTTTCATTGAAGAATACTCCCATGTCAATGCCATCTAGCTTATCGGCCTAATCTTCCTCTTGAATCTTCTCTTCTTCTTCTTTCATAGCTTCCTCTTCTTCTGTATCAGATAATTGATGGCCAAAGAATATTTTCAACCCTGGTAGCTTCTAGTTGGTTTCTCCATCAATCCACGGTTCTAGGAAGCCATAGTATGGAAAATCTTCTCTTTCTTTGACAAAGTAGCCATTGAGCGTTCCTGAGTATTTAGCCTTCTGTCCCCCTTTTGGCCCTTCCAAATCTTCTTCCGTCAGCTTGTACCCAAGATCGAAACGTCACGAAGCTAGAAATACCTGAACAGGTTCTGGAATACCTTATTGTTTGCAACCTAACCACATTCCTGAAAAGTAAGACATTCATCTCATCATTGTAACCGCTCACGGGTTGATGTAGTTCTCTTCTTCCTTTACTAACATTTGTACAGTCTGAGTTTCATCAAATTGGAACCCACTTAATGACACATCCTCTTCTCCATGCTGAATCTCTAAAAGGGTTGAGCCTTCTCCTCTTGGGAGTTGAATACTATCTTCGCCATGGATGCTTAGCATAACCCTGTTTTTGATTAGTTTCAGCTTTTGGTGGAGAGTAGATGGCACTGCTTGGATGTTTGGGTCGTGCAGCCATAGCCTGTAGCAACAGATTGAAGGAAGATGGCACGTCCAACACATGGAATTCAACTGAAATCTCTAGAGGCCCCACTGCTACTACAAATGGTACCAGTCCCAACACATCCCTCCTTATATTATCGTAGGCTCGAACTCCTTAGTTACAGGGCGTGAAATTGTCTGGCTTCATCCCCAAGCAAATTACAGTCCTGAGTGGGCATATGTTCAAGGCTAAACCATTGTCGATGAGCGTTATCGAGACCCACTTCTCTAAACATTTGACGGTAATGTGCAAAGGCTTATTGTGATTCTTCCCTTCTAATAGTAAATCTTTCTCAGAAAAAATAGATCACTTTAGGCTCTGCAGCTAACAATATTAACCCAATCAATTGTTCAGGGGTCGCGTCTATCGATACATTGGCTTTATTCAGAACTTTCTACACAACTTGTCGATGTCTGTGTGAAGCCATCAGCAAACCCCAGATGCTAATGTTGGCTTGTGTCTTTTTCAAGTTGAGCCGGCTTGAAGTGCCGCCCACTTCTAGTCAGATGCTCTACGCCTTTCTCGGGATCCCACAATCTCGACATCGTACTTTTAGTCTGTCTTACCTCATCCGCACACAGAGGGCTTTCAAATTCCTATAGATCATTTAAGTCGGTGACTGTAACTGTTCCTTTTCTTTCCTCTTCATCCTCTATGGCCCATATGTTATTGACCTTCTTCCAGATGTCCTCTTTAATGTATTCTATCAGCTGTTCCTAGACAACCCAAAAGTTGGTCCATTCAGTCCCGTCTGATTTTAGCACAACCCTTACTAACCAATAGGATTGCATATTGTTAACATATACCTCCTCGTCAAAAAGTTTAGGAAGGGTAATACCATCGAGCACATGGTCAAACCCATATGGCCGTGCTGGGTAGTCCAACGGCCAGTCATCCTCCTCATTTCGCTCCTCCTCTTCTTGTTAGTTAGCTTGGATTGCGACTTGATACCCCTCCTAGGCATCATTATTCCACTATTTCATCATATCCCAGCCATTCCCAGCCATAATAAATGAATAAGCTGTTTAATTTTCAGTAGCTAAAACGTACGGGCATGACAGATGCGCTAAACAGATGTACTGGCTTGGATCTTCTGATTATCCCAGAGACATGTAAATTACCCCAGCCTGCTCTGCATGGTTTGGCAACGGATTGGTCGTGACATTTGTCTTTAGAACAGTAGATGGCGGTGGGATGACTTTGTTGTTAATGAGATCTTGAATCTCATGACGCAACCTCATACACTTATTAGTCAAATGCCTATGACCCTAGTGGTAAGCGCAGTACTGAGAAGCCTTATACCGTAGAGGTAGGGGATCAGGTACAGGCATGGGGTCTAGCGGCTTAACAAGCCTTTTCTCGACAAGTCGACTCAAGGCTGTGGATAATAAAAATTTTGAGCGAAGTGAAAACTCTCCTTGGCCTTTGTTGTGGCTACTGGCCATTGTTTGACTGTTGGGTATTATTTAATTGTTGGGTAGAGGATGAAAGGTTCAAAAGGTTAACCTCGTTCGAGCGAGAAACGAGGTTGGCAGAAGCAAACTGGTTTTAGTTGTTAATTGGGAAGATCCTTCTCAGTTTTTGACTGGGTTCAACTTTCTCAATGTCCCCAAACTTAATGGCATCCTCAATTTGTACCTCAACGTTAAACAGCTACTCAAAAGTGAAGAACGACTGTATAATAAGATAACATTTCAGAGAAAATTACAAATTTTTCACCACGATTCTCACTTGTTCCTTCTCAGTAAGCCTATTTATCATCTTGGTCGCTTTTCCTCTCCACCAGGTCAGAAAATTGACAAATAATTCTCGATTTTCTTGACGAGTCATTTTTAACTCCTGAGTTGTTACGTCTAGCTAGACGTTGTAGTTGTATTGGCTAATGAAGGCCGTTGCTATGTCTTTCCAAGTTCAGGTCTTAGCAATCTCTAGGGAGAGGAACCACCTCTGAGTCGCCCCCGAAAGAGAGCGGTGGAAAAGTTGAGCCTTTAGTTGATCGTCGATCCCCATGGGAGAGAGAGTACCGACATACATTCTCAAGTGAATTCGAGGATCCCCAGTTTTGTCAAACTTCTCTATCTCAGTCATTTTGAATTTTTTCAGAAGCTCAGCATTTGGGAACCAACAGAGCCCCCCTACATCAAGCATATATTTCTCCACTCCTTTCGCCTTCCTCAAGACCTTCTCTATACGGTCAATTTTCTTCGCCAGCACGGACTCCCTAGACTGAGCAGTGTTCTCTTCTTCCACTAAGATCGAGCATGGAACTCGAGGTGGTACATCAACTTGCGGTGCATCTTGTCTTTAGTTATCATCCCTTAAATCTTCACCATTCTCATTCGTATCATCTAGCTGTCCATTTACGCTGAGCAAACGGGCCTGAATTGCCTGCATCTGCGCTTGACACTGATTCTGAGCCTAGGTTTGTTGCTTTACGGCCCTCTATATCTCAGCGATCGCCCTCATCAAGGTTGTCAGATTAATTTCATTTTTTACCATTTCAGATGATTCAACTGGCTGTTTCGATATCCTATAGAGTCTACCTGTCATTGATCTTGCCCAGACACGCGTTGACTCTAATCTTCCTGACTCAATGATCTAAACCCGAAGGAAACCTGGATCCTAAAAATAAAATAACCAGTATCAAACACTTCCCAAATAAGAATTTTGATGATAAATAGCAAACATCTCAGATACCAAAACGGCTGACCATAAACAGATACAATCACTGAAACTAAAACAATGCCCCTGCTGGGCCTATACCGGTAGCATAACAACTAAATATTCAAAAACCAGGATGACAACAATTGAATTCTAAAGGAAAGTTTTTTCCGAAGAATCTAAATAGAAAAATGGGGAGCACTCTGATAAGAAAATAGAACTAGGCCGAAGGGACCGATTTTATCTAAGATTCTAAAAAAAAGCAAGCAGCACTCCAGTAGGGAAGGAAAACTAGCTCACACGGGTCTAACAAGGGTTCAAAGGAAGCGAGCCTAATACAACAACGGGGGATAAAACTAACAACCTGGGAAGAACCTGAAAGAAAGAGAAACTATCCTAAAGGCTTTAAAATAAAATGCAGGCATGACCCCAAGAAGAAAATTAACGGCAAGAAAGCCAAACAAGGTAAAGATCAAAACCTGGGTAAGAACCCGAAGGAAAAGTTAACCGAAACAACAAAGGATAACAGAAAATCCGGGATAAATCTGAAAAAGAAACTAACTTAAACCAAAAAAAAAATCCTAACAAAGTAAACAAAATATACAATTAACAAAACACATAATCCTACTGGGTTAGTAGCACTTAGTGGGGGGTTCTAAGCTACTATATGTAAAGAGACCGATTTTGGTAAACAATCAGGGTACCTTCTTAATAGAGCTGGGTATATACCTCCGATGCCTGGTGTGATGCAGGACATGGTCAAATAGTATGCTCGAACTCTTTTACTGTACCTATAAAAGTGTACAGTCAGTAAGGCTTGCCCATCTTCCCAACAATTCTCGAAATGGATGAATGTTCGGGGCATCAGGTTGACCATACAAGGGGGTTAAGAACAATGCATATGCATGAGAAAATACAAATAAGAAATACATACTAAGAACTAATAATGTTTTCAAATCTAGCCCTCTTAATTGGTTTTGTAAACTAGTCCCCAGCGGAGTCTCCAGAAAATACTGTGGCACCGAGATTTTAGAAATTTTGGTATGTCAAAAATATAAGAATTCAAAGGATGCTTGAAAATATTTTAACACCTTAAAAGCTAAATTGCAAAAACCCTTTTTTGTTGAAAATAGAGTTGCCATTTGATTTTTTAAAAAAATTAAGAAAAACAAAAATAGCTACTGATTTTTAAAGCGTTTAACTAGAGAAAAAGGGTTCGGAGGATAAGGTACGAATCGAGAAAGGTGTTAGGTATCCCGTTCGCCCAATCATAAGGTTGGCCTCTACTAATCATCATTGATTTTTAGTAATATTTTTCAAATGCATGTAAATATAGAAAACAGAGGTAAAGAGGGAACATCCAAAATCAAGTATAGAAAATACATAACATATATATATAGAATGCCAAAATAAAGTAAATAAGAAAAAAAATTCTAAATTTTACGGCATGTAATTTCTAACTAAAGGAAACATAGAGCAAGCCCACATGCAATGATTTAAAGAAAAGAAAAGATGAATTAAAATCAAGGATAAACGTGAATGGCTAATAATATAACCTCAAACTAAATTAACATACTAAACATACATATTATCAAATTATCTAAAAGCATAGCTAAAATAAAAAAATATATGTGAAAATCCTATACTAAAAAGGTAACCAAAGAAAAATAATGAAACTAATAATAAGTATTTTATGTATTAATATGACAAGAGAACATCTAAAGATTTAATTAAAAAAATAAAGAAAGAGTTTACAAAAGAAAATTAAATAAAATAAAGGTTAAAAAATGCTATTAAACTACTAAAAAGAGAAATCTAACTATGTATATTTTAAACAAAACAAAAGAAAGAAAAAGAAAAATAAAAGAAATGAAATGAACAAGAGAGTTTAAACTACTATTAAGAGAGAAAATTATATTAACATTTAAAGGGTGAAAACAAGAAAAACAAGAAAAATATTAAACAAAAAAACTTTGGTGATTTTTGAGGTTAACAAAAGAAAAGAAAAGTAAAAGAAATACTATGAAAAGAAAATAAAACTAACATTAAAATAAAAATAAAAAAAATAAATAGAATGCTAAAAAAGAAAAATAGAACATTAAAAGAAACATAAAAATAAATAGAACATTAAAAGAAAAATAAAGTTAATATTAAAAGAAAAAGAAAGAAAAAGTCTAAACTACAAGGCAATATATTGAAAATAACTAGGCAAATATTAGAATGCGAATGTAGTATTGACAACTACATTCACGTAAGTATAAGTGCACTGGATTATGACAATAACAATATCAAAAGTTGTAATTGCCAATTACGTTAGCACTGCTTTTAATGAACTTCTAAATGCAACAATGTGTTAAGTGTGCGATGTGAACAAAATTATAATTAGGGAATAGCCTAACTACATTCTAGCAACTATGCACATTAACAACAAACTAAATTCGAAATAACAAACTAAATCAACTATAATTGAAATGTGAGAATTTGAAATTAAAGTAAACCCGGTCGCTCCATAAGAGAGGCAATGGAGATAGAAAAGCCGGGGATCCAAACGGAATACCTGGATCGCTAGTGAATCCTCAAGTCGAGGAATGGTGATGGACAATCCAATCCTCAAGCGATGATCCAAGTTAGGGTTTCAAAATCTCAGTATCAAGGGTCCGACTCTCGGTACTTCGGCAGTATTTTGGCGTTGGGGCTCAAAATCGCTCAGTGCTTCGGTAGAGCTTCTCTCTCTAGAATTCTATCTTGAAAACGTACAAGAAGTTATGGTATTTATATAATTTTTCAACCAATGAGATGCTGACACGTTTTGGGACACGCTAGGCCATTTGCAGTTGGCGGTCGCTGGGTATGAACATGGCGGTTGCCACAACAAAAGAAGCTTCCAAGAAGTTCTATTAGCGGTCGCCACAATGGAGTTGGCGGTCGCCACAAATAGGTGAAACTTCCAAAAGGTTCTACTTGTGATCGCCACAATAGAGTTGGCGGTTGCCACAAAATATGGAAGCTTCCAAGGGATTCTATTGGCCGTCACCACAATGAACATGGTGGTTCAAGATGATTTCATTGGTTTGAAGGTTTTGATCATTGGGTTCAAATACTGAGCTTGGTTCATTTCTCGAGAATCGTACTGAATCACCATTCTAACCATTTTTATCATCGGATTCACCTAAGATTAGGCGGGGTCAAATTGGGGTGTCTGCGGTGGGAGTTATGGGTAACTCTGGGTAAGAAGTCTCAGTTTTGACCTTCTTCGATTAAGTACTTTACGTTTTCTTTCATAGGCATGCCTGAGCCGTGAGCTCAAGACGATAGTGTGGCTGTTGTTTACCCATTAGGAGTCGTGTTAGTATAGTGTAATCTTGTAAAGAGAAGACTTGGGATGATGTGAATGGGTAGTGTTATGACTTTATGGATACCCGGTGATGGACTTGTGGATGTGCGAGACGCGTCGTTTGGGGTGTAAAAAAATTAATGGTAGTCGAAGTGCATGAATGGGATTTGAACCTGAGAACTAAGTGGGATAAGTGTTATGATTGTCGTGATTGGAGTCGACAACATTTGCATATTGGTAGACAATGTTAACTTAAGGACAGATGGATAGTATTTTGCTGAACTGAGTACTTAATGAGTACTTGGGATGTGATGGCGTTGAGTGAGAACTTCTGGTTGACCTTTTTTTTTCTTTGAGCAGAGAGAGAGCTATCTTGTGGACGGTTATCATGTGTGAGCAGTTTTATACTTGTTAGATGTGAATGTCGAGACCTTTGATTAATTCTTGATTTAACTATTTTTTGAGAAGGTGAAAATCTCTATGGACCTTATACTCTTGTTGTGGTCCTTTGGGTTGTGTCTTGTGAGCTCATACCACCGTGATCGGGCAATTGTAGGACTGATTCCTCATAGTTTTCGGAGGAGTTTTTGTTCATTCTACCCTGTGAATATGAGTGTTTGGGTTTGTATAGGAATATTGGCATCCTTAGCTCTTGTCAAAATGAGATTCTTGCTGAAGTATTGATGACCGTGTTGTTCACCTTGTGTGGCCTTAGTAGCCCGGTATCGATTTCAGTTTATGTTTTGTTGTTGTTTGGAGCTGCTTAGTTTGCTCAGAGTTAGTGGTCGGATGCCTATTCCTGGTAAAGAGACAAGTTATAGACAATCGAGTTGAGGTTATCAAGAAAATGTGGTAAAGGTGAGAGCCACAAGAAATTTGGTATTGAAAAGCCGTCGTCGGTGTGACCTGTTTGGTCTAACATATTTATCTGGTTTAGAACGGAACGATCTTGTCCAAATAGAGGAAGAATTTTCTCGTAAGGATGCTTAGGTTCGATTGATGAGAAGTTGAGAAAGGTTGTGATCACATTAGTTTCGGCGATGCCGCGTGACAAACTTAGTGTCGATACGTTGAAGGAGTAAGTGTATGAGTACGAATGCTGGAAAAGCAAAAGAATGGTATGCGAATCAAGTGGGGTGGTCCTTTTGTGGTCAACTTTGGGTGGATTGAGTGCCTTGAGGAGTTGCATGTAAGACGAAGCTGTTTAGTACAAGAGGCGAGTCTTAGTTGGTTACTTGGTGGGAAAAGTATGAATAGGTTAGGTGGTGTCGGTGAGTAATCAGAGAATCATGTGTTGTTACTATCTATGGGGACTTGTTGTACGTATGGTACGAATATAAAAGAAAGAGGCGAGTGCATATGCATGTACTGACGAAGGTATGATTGGTAATTGTCTAAAGTTCCATAACTTATTAAGTGCGGAATGTTATAGATTCGAATGAATGATATACACGTTATGAGTGTGGATAAATGTCAAATGGGATTCATTATGATCGATTAGGGGTTGAACAGTTGACTGAGAGTCAGTAGTTTAATGGTGAAATGTGGGGTTATGTGTGTACGTTGTGTCGTGACGGGTGATGTGACTAGATATGGGTGGATAAGTATGTACCTGAGTGCGGATAAATGTCGAATGGGATTCATTGTGATCCATTAGGGGTTGAACGGTTGACTGAGAGTCAGTAGTTTAATGGTGAAACGTGGGGTTACGTGTGTGCATTGTGTCGTGATGGGTGATGTGACTAGATATGGGTGGGTAAGTATGTACCTGTAGAATGTTTGCTTGTGTGGCGTATCTGGCCCAAGTGACTCCTTAAGTTCATATGACCGTATTAATCATAATGGCTAGGACGCTAGGGTGATAATCTCAATTGTATGGAATCTTAACCTTGACGATGATGTGACACCTAGTATTTTCGCGAGATAAGAGTTGTGGTTTGTGAGTCGAGGAACTGATCGAGAGTTGGTAAGGGTGAATGTGTAGAAAGAATGCTTGCAAATCGTGAGAAAAAAATGTGTTCTTTGGAGTTTTCGATGATCCGAATGAGTTCCTTTCTCTGAAGCTAGGTGTTCGTTGTTTTTGTTAGGGAATGCGCATCTCATCAGCTTTAGTGATATCGTTTCTAACATATGTAAATTGATGATGTGGCTTCGAATTTTGTAGTCATTAGTTGATCGTGAAGGCTTAAACAAGATGTTGGGTATTATATGTGTGAATCCTTGTGAGCAATGTCAGAGTTTGACGAAGTGTCTTTGTTCTTATGGGAGTAGTCAACTGTGTGCGTTTTGGTATGGAGATGAACTAGTTTGCGACAGTTTGAACAAGATTACGGCCTTTACAAACAGGAGTGGAATGTATTGAAACCAGCCCCGCTTGTGGATTAGTTTTGTGCTATGCGTGCAATCGCTTGAGTTGGTCGTATCCAGTGTAAGTTTTGTTTCGGTGCCTTGGTGGTTTAATTTGGGCCTCAGTTCAATAACCTTTAGATGACCTTAGTGTTAGTGAAACCTTGTTCGCAGAGGCAATCAATATGAATATTTATCCTTCGTAAACATATTTGTGTGACAAGATATCACTTTTAAGGGTGTTAACATCTTTACCGTTAGACAGTATTGCAGAGCTCTGTTGAAGATTGTTGGTAGTCGACGGAGAGACAGTTAACCCTAGTTCTAGTGTTAAATTTTGGGGATGAAATTTCCTAAGTGGGGGAAGTTGTAAGGACCCAGTTCTTTTTTATTTTTAAGATTTATTTAAAACTTATTTTGAGACCTTCGGTGAAATTGGAAAAAGTGCTAATTTGGAGAGAGAATTAAAATTTTAATCATGTAATGATGGATGACGAGGACCTTAGGTTTAGTAGTGCATGGGAACATCGTTATGAGGTGTTTGGCTTATGTTTCGGATTAGTTTTGACATCCTTTGTTCAGATCTTCACCCAGTGCTGACCACTCGAGCGGTGGGGAGCCCGCTCAAGCGAACAGGTGGCCGAGAGTCCAGTAAGTGGGGACCGCTCGAGCGAATTGTCAGCGAGCAACTTAAAAGTGTGGGTTTTAACATTTGTTTTTCATTCTTTCCTCCCCCCCCTCTCTCTCTAGAGTAGGAGTGGTGACCGAGGGTTTGGGTTTGGTTGATGTTTAGGGCCCTCGCACTCATAAGATAGATTTCTTACTGTTCTCCCGAAAGAGCATCCGTTGGAAGTTGAAGCTACGTGTTGGAAACTTCCTTGGCATCATTCGGTTGGTGACTTGTAATGGTGTAGCTTGCTAGAACCTTGGATCTTGAGTTTTGAACGTCTAAGAGGTAGGATCTAAGACTAATCTTGATCATTGTCAGTATATAAGTTATGTTTCATTGGATTTACTTAAAGGCATGAAAAACTTGTGTTTTTAAAACCCTAGGTTGGTTAGAAATGTTTTAGCATGTTGTTTATGGGCTTTAAGTATGATTCGGGTGAAATCTATCTTGTGGTTATTGTTAGAGATGATTTGATTTGAAAAAAGAAAAAGTAGGGTTTGGTTTGGGCCAAATTCATGAAAATTTGAGGGGTTTTGGGTTAGAGGGTCGAAAGACGAAATTGATTGAATTTTTGGACAAATTGAGGTTATGTTAACCTAATTGTGCATAAATTTTATAAATTCGCAAGATGTATGAAAACGGTGGATGTTGGGTTAGGAATTTTGTGTAAATCCAATGAATTATTGAATACGAACCATATGAGATGTTGATTTGGGAGTTTGACTCGTGTTATTCAAATAAGTTAATCATGAGAATGTCTAATATGATCAAGAATCAAAAGTCACGTGATGATTAATTGGAGTTTGGATTAATTAAAACTGAATGTAATGCGAAAGAAAATAAAGTATGTATTTAAATGGCTTAACCCTAAGTGTGTTGGGTATTCACGAGAGGAACTATATTTGGGTTGGACTCACATTGGTTTTAATGTAAATGATCTAATTAAGGTACCGTATGATTTGATTGGATAATTAAGTTTTGGCACAAGTTTCTTCCCAGTGAAAGACCGAAAACTTGCGCAATGTAAGGTAGGTCTTTTCTTCGGATTAATCCTCGTAAAAGCGTGCTTTTGGGCGGCCCACCCATCGATGTTTTCAAGAAAAATAAAAATGTGTGCTCTCTGTGTCGAGCTATACAATGGGTATTTATCTATCGGGTCTCGTGTGGCCTGATTGTGATAACTATGTCAGGACTATAGGCGCCGTTTGGGTTTTGGTACTTAATTAAATCAATAATTGGTTTGGATTTGAAAAACCTTAATTGAACGATTGGGAATTTTGGTAAATATGGAAGGTAATTGGGAATGTGAAACATTGAACGATTTGAAAATAATAAGGAAGTGAAATGGGTAAAAATATGGTGTTGTGCTTAAAATGGAATTGGTTTGATTATGAAAATTCGATTTTGTGAATGAAATTTTGATTGAAAATGAACTTAGTTTCTAGATAAACGTACATGATGCATCTCACATAGTTATCCTCGCATGTCATGCATTTGTTCATCTTCTGTCTATTCCTTATAAGTCTCGGCTCATGTTATTTAAACACATTTCAGGTGATAAAAAGAAGCATGTAATCAAATGAGAAGATCAGTCGTGGTAACATCTTGGGTTATTTTGGTTAGAGTTGGTTGTTGTCATTGTAATTATTTTTGTTATTCTCGGGAATTATACTTGGGGTTGGTGGAATTTGTTTGTAAGGTCTAGTGGCCATGGATTCATGACTTATACGCATGTGAGATCATTGAGTTCTTATCCGAGTTGATTTCTCGATTTTCGTATGAAATTCTCTAGTCTAAAATGGTAGTTTTCAAATTTTGAGAAGTTGGAGATTGTTTCAACAGTAAATGTTCGTTTTTAACTCTAAATTTTTGGCTTACGAAAACTATGTTTAAAGTACGAGAAATTTTGGTATTTTTCCAACTGTTAGAAAATTTTCAAGATTTTAGAGTAGTTTGCTCTCCGATATCTCACCGCTCGAGTGATGGGGAGTCTGCTCGAGCGAACTCCATTGGATGGCACATTTTTTTAAAAATTTGTTTGAAAGGAAGATTCGTTGGTTATCTCTTGGGTATCTTTTCGATATAAAAAACTATATTTTGGAGGCTCGTTTACCATTTAAAAGGCTCTTGTTTACTTCGATTGTAATGGAGAAAAAGAAACATTTTTAGTTTATATAGTTAACAAAGTTTTATTTTGGTTAATCTTTTGATTTGATTTCGTGATGAAAGCTCAAACTTAGATTTCATTACCCTTTTATCGTGGTGTTTTATTGTTAAGAAATCGGGGTGTTACATAGTGCCACTCAATGTGTTACCCAAAAAACGTTTATTATAAATTTTACATTTAACTTTAACAATTACAGTGCCATCAAAAAAATGTTCAAAAAATTCTCAAGTATTTGACACCTTTTTATTAGATGTAGCACTAGCAGCAGATGCAGATGCAACAGCAGGAGATGATGTACAATGAGTGGATTAGGAGTAGTAGGGGGAGTGGGATTATAACCACTTGATAAAAATGCAAAAATATCTTCTTTTTCGTTAATGAAAAATATATTTGAATTTATAAATAAACTTAATAGAGTAAAATATTATAATTCATAAAATTGGAATAAATTTAAAATGTTAATCAAGTAACGAAAAAAATATAAAGTTAATATTTTTTAAATAATAACTACTATTCTTTTTTAAAAAATAAATTATAATTAAAAAAAATTGCGAAATAAATTTAATACTAAAAAAAATTACAGAAAATAAATCAAACCGAATTAAAGAAACTCTGATATTTAATCTTGATCTTGATCGATTAGAACTTTTGATCTTTATCTTGATTTTTGATCTTCAATCATTGATTCATCAACAATTATAATTTTCACCGAATATCACCAAATAATCGAACCACCAAATATTACCGAGCAATCGAATTACAAGAGAAGAGACTGAGAGAGTGAGAAAGTAGAGAGATGAGAGAGTATTTATGTGAGACCCCGACCCGTTTCTTTTTGGAATATTTTAAGTGTTGATGGAATTGGAATTACTTTTTGACCTCGGTGATGTTTTAAAGACATGTTTGGTTTGGTTCGGGGCTATAAAACATGTTCTGTCATCGAAAACAGTTTGAGAAAAAAATTTCAATGAGGAGTCAGTCGACTGAGTGGGCTTTTTGGTAGTTCAGTCGACTGACTTGGAGAGTCCAGTCGACTGACCTGTGTCGGTGGAAAGTTTTTGATTTTCAGAAGCTTTTCAGTCGACTGACCAGGGTTTTTTTGGCACTTTTTTATAAATATCAGGTTTGGAGATATTTTGAGATACTTTCTTTTTCAGATCTTGTTTCTCTCACATGAAACCTTTGCCTTCTCTCTAAATTTTGATGGGCCCAGGGCTCGATTTTCTGCGATCGGACAACAATTCCTTGGTTTTGGTGCTGGGGGCTTCACATCTATTTGGATAAAATCGCATTTCGTCGAGATTCGATTTTTGAGGCGTCGAACTTTTGGCTAAATGAGATAGGATCCTAGACTATATAATTGTTAAAGAGTGCTGCATGTAATTATATGCTGTTTCACCAGGTAGAAACTGCTTTAAATGTTGTATTTTCATGTTTAAACCATGTTGTTTGGATAAAAAGCATGTTTTTCGATTTTAATTGGTTTATTACGTGAAAGGAGTTTGTGGATGTTCATGGTTTACAAAAAGGTAGTTTTTAAACCGAAGGATTTGTGAAAATCGTGAGAAAACGTGTTTTGGAGGTTTGGAGCTAACCCTCGGGGTTGAGTCTCAGCTTTTAAACATGTTAATGGAAACGATTGAATATTTTGAAATATTTTGCTTGATCTCCATGTTGATGGATGGATCGTTATACATGTTGATGCATAATTGTAAAAATATTTTCGTAGTTGAGCAACGTAATGGTTTTGAAATGGTTCTTATAGATGTACCGTAGCTGTGTTTGAGTTTGGGTGCTTCTTCCCTCAGTTTCAGCCCGTAAAGAGCTGGTTGCCCCCGTGTGTAGTTGCGTTGTTGTAACTCCGTATAGAACTTGTCATTACCTAGCAGGCCTTAAGTGGTTCAGGGATAGATAATGGGGAAGAGTCTATAGTTGTTGCCTTTGTCTTGAGTTTATAGAGTCGGTACATAATATTCATTTTACCTTATTTTCCTCGGTGGTGTGACCCGAGGGGAGCATACTATTTTATTACTGCTTATCGTTTTATTTTCCTCGATTGTGTGTTTTGAGTGAAAAATAAGGTTTTGTTCTTAGTTGTGCGAATTGAGTGCAAAATCAGGTTTTTTTATTACTATTTTTCCCTCAACTGTGAATGTTATCTGCATTGTCGATATGCATGATTTTATGGAAGGCGTGGGGTTTTATGGAGTAAAATCATTTTGAGGCTCGTGTTGGCCTAATGAAAAAACTTTGGATTTTCAAGATGGGAAAACCTTTTTGGCTCCGGTGGTTAAGCCTTTATGCTTATGATTGCATAGCCTGCTTTACAGCTTTATAGTATGTTTCTATTGGGTTTCGGCTCACGGTGTAAAATTTTATTGTAAAATCTTTTTCAGGTGAACGTGGTCCTGTAGGTTGACCTTGAGGTGCCCAGAGGTGGCTATTGACAAGACTTCTATTTTATCTTGATAGGTAGTTTATACCTTCTATATATGTCTCATGTTTGGATGTAACATGTTGTTAGCATATGTTGTTCTCATAGCAGATGTACATATGATTTATTGCTTTCGAGAGAACCATAGGTTGGTTGTTATTTTTCGTAGTTTCTTACTACATTTTTCATTGGTTGGTTCAACGACTTACAAAAAGGGATTTTCAAAAGGTTTATGTTTTATTCAAACTCTTGTACTTCGAGGAAGGTTTTGGAACGGCCTAAGCTTCATAAAAGAAAAGATTCTCTTTATTCAAACTTGTATTTTGTTTTAAAGACTTGGCTTTTGGGCTGTAACCTTAGTCTCTTGGCTAATCCTTCATACCAAATAAACCCTCGGTAGTACGTTTTACAAAGGTTTTAGCCTTGATTAGGCTTTTGGGTTTTCATCCTTTTGTGTTGAGGCAGGTTTGGTGGTTTTTCATAGGCTTTACTATGGAAAGAGGGTACGTTACCTGGTGAAGAAAGATGTGTGTGTGCCTGGTTGCCTGTGTTTGGATCATGAGCATGTTAGTTGTTGAATATGTTGATGCCGTGTATATGTGAGCATGGAGGTTAGACCTCTAGAGTGATTAGTCTTGCCTCCGGGGATTTGGATTAACAAACGTGGAAATCAAGTTAAAAATGCATTTTGCAGACGTGCTTTCTAGCAAGGAATCTAAGTAGGTTATCCAAAGTGATGCCTCATTCTTATCGGTTCTCCTTGGTATTGGTGTTGTGTCCGCCTAATCGTTGTGACTATGTGTTAGCATGATTATATGGTACGTGGTAGAAATAACATGATAGATCGACCTTAGGTTATCGTGTTTCATGTTTTCTCTATATATAACCTGTACACCCTTCATGATGACAAGACCATGGTTTGGGTCTTAAATGTGCGACTCAGTTGCAGAGGTAAGGTTATGGGTTGAGCGTCGATCGCTTGGTATGTTATAGAACTCGTCAGTGAGTTGGGTTTAGCCGCGTGAGGGTGGCCTCGATTGGTGAACTGTTAAGTGTTGGCATGAGCAAAGTTTGCTCCAGTGCAATTGAAGTGTGGTTAGTGGTATGGTTTTGGTAGATGGCTAATCTTGTGAGCTTGTCACCAGAAGTTGTAGTTGGGTTATGAATGGCCTTGTGAGTAAGGGCGATGGTGTGTCAGAGACCCTAGGAATCAGTTGATATGACTAGATTAGTGGATAGATCTGTGGATCATGAAATCCCTTTCGATTAGGGTTTGGTGTACATGAATTGGTTGTGTTATGGATTAGATACGTCGTAAGCCATGCTATGTCACGAGCCGTGTACTCAGGATGGGGTATAGACGGGAACATAGTGGATGAGAGTGTAAAAATCCGTGGTCGGGTGTATATAGAGATAGCAGAATGTGAATGGTTCTTGAAATATTCCTTGGTAGTCAGTGTAGCATTTGAGGATGTTGTTGAGAGTCTGAGTAGTTCTGATGACCTTGGACGTTGTCTACCTCCTTGAGGTTTAATAATTGAGTTTCGAGTGAGTAAGCTCAAGGATATGAAGACGAGTATGAGTTACAGATATGCTGGGAAGAGCATGGGTGCATGGGTCGTGACTGTGTTGGAATGTGTAAGGGTTCAGGTTATGATTCCAACATGCGATAAGTAGCAGTTCTGTGGGAGTCCTACGAGAATGCAGGTGTATGATCTGGTCATTACCCTAGTGATTAGGAGTTTATGTTTGGGAACCGTGCTGGGTGCATGAGGTTCGAAAGGATTATCGACGGGTTTGACAGTGTGGTTGGTTTAGTGTTGAGACAACGTATTCGGCGTGTGATATGTCTTGAGATTGTTTGTGCTCGACCTTAAGTTCTAAGGTGGGTATGTTATTTACCCATGGGAACGAGTATGGAGTAATAAGGTTCAGCAATGTACCGTGTGGTTTGGCTAGCCTGGGGCGATAGATGAGACATCGTGGGTTACGATACCTGTGATCGATGTGTGCTTTGAGAGCGGAAGTGCAGAAGGTATTTGCATGGTTAAGGGAGTTATTAGTAACTTCGGATGAGAGGTCTCAGGATTGGGTTCCCTTTGTTTGATGTCGTGCACTTTCTATGTGAGTTGCATGGGCAGTGGGCTCGAGGCCGTGACGTGGCTGTGGTTTGCCTAGCAAGAGTTAGGTGAGTAAGCACGACCTCGTGGAGTGAGGTTTTAGTGCGACAAAAATCTCACCGTGTGTCTCTGTGTATGACTGGTAACGAGCTCGTAGTCCTACGGGATGTGTTATACAAGGTCTGAGGATTGATGGTGTTCGTATGTGTGCGAATGAAGTCTAAGAGTTGAGAGCTCATTGTAGCTGATGATCCAAGTACCGTGATTGTGATTGATGGCAACTATTTGAATGTGGTCGATGTGGTTCCAAGGTAAGGTTTACAGGGTTCTTTGAGAGCCAAGTGTTGATGAGTACATGGAGTACGCCGGGTACTAGGAGTACGCTGAGGTTGGATCATGGTTTCTTGTTGACATTTTTTTCCTTTGGATGGAGAGAGAGCGTTTCTTTGTAGACGGTTGTCTGGTGTGAGTTGTTTCATCTCGGTTGGATGGAGATGCCGAGTTCTTGTTTGATTCAGATATGGTTGTGTTTTGAGATAAATCTCTGTGGATTTTGTATCCGTGTTGAGGTCATTTGAACGTGCCTCAGACACTTGCATTGCTAGAATCGGTGCTTGTAAGATTAATTCTTCATGGCTTCGACGCGTAGTGCATAGATATATGCCGGTTTGGATGTTGAGTATCCGTGTGTATGACTTGGGATTCGATTGCTCCCGCGGTGCAGGGCCGTAAAGAATCGCATGATGGGTTAGTATGACCCTACGATGGAAAATCGTAAAAGAGTACGTATGAGTTTGGTAAGCATAGTAGGTCATGGTAACCTAGTTGGGGTATGACTTGTGATGCATAATGGATGAACCATTTGAGTTAAGTGCCCTGTGAGGTCCGGTTGGTTGACTAGGACTGCTTATCTTATTCTTATGTATAAGAGAGTTGGTGTTGATACACATAATTTTTTTTGCAGTGATCAACAGAGAATCCTTAACCATTATCTGCGGCTTGTTATGGGTCATATGGATATAGTTGTACCTTTAGCCCTTGGCAGTGTGAAATTTTGTCAGAATAGTGCAACTGTGATATTTACATGGCGATTTTCTGATAGACTTTTATGTGTCTGGCTTTTGTTCTATTTGAGAACTTGGAACTGGTCAGATTTTTTAGAGTCGAGGGGTGATCATCGACTGTGGTAAACATTGTGCTTTGGCGTAACTATTTGTTTGGATGGTAATCCCAAGAACGTGGTAAGGTATGAGTCAGAAAGGATATGATATTTGAGAAGCCTTGGTTGGCGTGATCTGTTCAGACCGATGCGATTGTTGGTTGGGATCAGAAGGGCCGTAATGAGTTCTGGATGTGAGAAAATTGTTAAGTGTACGATACAAGTCTTGGTTGGTGTCTTGGGTCTGAATATTTTGCTATTGTGGACTTAATGGATTGATGTATGTGTTATGAATTAGAGTTGATGCCGGATGATGATCATAATGTTTGCTTTGTCGGATGACAGCCATTTGTTTGCCTTATCGGATGGTGGCGATCATGCTTGGTTTGAGGTTGGTCTGTAGCCTTGGTATTAGTGATCTGATGGCGAGGCGTTGAGTTGTGCAGTAATGTGTGATGATGTGCCATTGCACGGGAGATATGATTGGATTTGTGTAGGTTATTGGCTACCTTTAAGATGTTCTATTTGTGTGACATGTCTGGTCGAGTGACTCGTTGGGGTCAAGTGACCTTGTGGCTGTGATGCCGGATTAGTTTTTGGTTGTGCGGGACCTTGTATGGGACAGTGGTGTATCACCTACTGTTTGTCTCACCCTAGAGAATTGTGGTTCGTGATGGAAGGTTGAATCGAGGATGAAGGTTTAGATGGAATGCGTTCTTTATTATTCCAGGCGAGCTTCTCTCTGGAGTTGAATGTTTGTATTGTTACTCATGGATGGGTGTCATATCAGCTTCATGGTGGCGTTGTTAGCATCAGCAGGGTAGCAATGGGGTATCAAAGTCGGTGGTCATCTGGTGATCGTCAGAACTTGAGTAAAGTTTGTGCGTGAAACATGTGACTTCTTGTGATCAGTGTCGGAGTGTGTTTAGACTCATGGAATTAGTCTTTGGTGTGCATGGTGAGATACGAGTAAGCCAGTTTGTGGTAGTAAGAATGAAGGAGTGGTAGTCTCTATGTTCGGGTATAGAGAGTGTTTGAGATGAAGTTCCGTAATGGGTGGGTCTTATGTAATGCATTTGTCGCTGGAGTGGATCGTGTTCGGCTAGAGTTATGTTTCGAGGTTAAGCAACGTGAGTTAGATCTTGATTCGATGTTTTATGAACGATAGTAGTGTCAGTAGGACTTGCCGTACGCGGAATCTATATGGAGATTGATTCTTTAAGGATGTGTATACTTGATATCAGCGTTATGACAACTTTTCAGGTTTCAGTTGCTATGGTATGCTTGCTATTGCGCGGTGTTGCTTGGTTTGCATTAGAGGTTGCTGATGATTGATGGGCTGTATTTGGCTTGAGATTCAGTGTTGAATTTTTGGAACAAAATTCCTTTAAGTGTGGGAGAGTTGTGAGACCCCGACCCGTTTTTTTTGGAATGTTTTAAGTGTTGATGGAATTGGAATTACCTTTTGACCTCAGTGATGTTTTAAAGACATGTTTAGTTTGGTTCGGGGCTCTAAAACATGTTCTGTCGTTAAAAACAGTTTGAGAAAAAAATTTCAGTAAGGATTCAGTCGACTAAGAAGGTGAGTTCAGTCGACTTAGTGGGCTTTTGGGTAGTTCAGTCGACTGACTTGGATGGTCCAGTCGACTGACCTGTGTCAGTGAAAAGTTTTTGATTTTTCATAAGCTTTTCAGTCAATTGACTATGAAGTTTCAATCGACTGACCTGGGTATTTTTGGCATTTTTCTATAAATATCAGGCTTAGAGATATTTTGGGATATTTTCTTTTTCAGATCTGATTTCTCTCACATGAAACTTCTGCCTTCTCTCTAGATTTTAATGGGCCTGGGGCTCATTTTTCAGCGATCGAACAACAGATCCTTGGTTTGGGTGCCGAGGATTTCATATCTATCTAGACAGAATCGCATTTCGTCGAGGTCCGATTTTTGAGGCGTCGAGCTTTTGACTTAACGAGGTAGGATCCTAGATTGTATAGTTGTTAAAGGGTGCTACATGTAATGATATGCTGTTTCACCGAGTAGAAACTGCTTTAAATGTTGTATTTTCTTGTTTAAACCATGTTGTTTGGATGGAAAGCATGTTTTTCGCTTTTGATTGGTTTATTACATGATATGAGCATGCGAATGTTCATGGTTTTCAAAAAGGTGATTTTTAAACCGAATGATTTGTGAAAATCGTGAGAAAACGTGTTTTGGAGGTTTAGAGCTAACTTTCGGGGTTAAGTCTCAGCTTTTAAACGTGTTAATGGAAACGATGGAATATTTTGAAATGTTTTTCTTGATCTCTATGTTGATGGATGGATCTTTATACATGTTGATGTATAATTGTGAAAATATTTTCGTAGTTGAGCTACGTAATGGTTTTGAAATGGTTCCTATAGATGTACCGTAGCAGTGTTTGAGCTTGGGTGCTTCTTTTCTCGGTCGTGGCAATCTGCAAAGAGCAATTAGGTGCTTCTTTCCTCGGTTTCAGCCCGTAAAGAGCCGGTTGCCCCCATGTATAGCTGCGTTGTTGTAACTCCGTATAGAACTTGTCATTACCTAGCAGGTCTTTAGTGGTTTAGGGATAGGTAATGAGCAGGAGTCTATAGTTGTTGTCTTTGTCTTGAGTTGACAGAGTCGGTACATAGGATGCATTTTACCTTATTCTCCTCGGTGGTGTGGCCCAAGTGGAGCATACAATTTTATTACTGCTTATCGTTTTATTTTTCTCGATTGTGTGTTCCGAGTGGAAAATAACATTTTGTTCTTAGTTATGTGAACCGGGTGGAAAATCAAGTTTTTTTTATTATTGTTTTTCCCTTAACTGTGAATGTTACCTACATTGTCGTTATGCACGGTTTTACGAAAAGCGTGGGGTTTTATGAAGTAAAATAATTTTGAGGCTCGTGTTGGCCTGATGGAAAAACTTGGGATTTTCAGGATAGAAAAATCTTTTTGGCTCCTGTGGTTGAGTCTTTATGTTTATGATTGCATAGCATGCTTTACAACTTTATAGTCTGTTTCTATTGGGCTTCGACTCATGGTATGGAATTTTGTTGTAAAACCTTTTTTAGGTGAACCCGGTCCTGTAGGTTGACCTTGAGGTGCCCGGAGGTGACTATTGACATGACTTCAGTTTTGTTTTGATAGGCAGTTTATACATTTTAAATATGTTCCATGTTTGAATGTAACATGTTGTAAGCATATGTTGTTCTCATGGCAGATGTATGTATGATTTATTATTTTCGAGAGAACCATGGGTTGGTTGTTATTTTTCGTAATTTCTTACTATGTTTTTCGTTGGTTGGTTCAACGGCTTACAAAAAGGAATTTTCAAAAGGTTTATGTTTCATTCAAACTCTTGTGCTTCGAGAAAGGTTTTGGAACGGCCTAAGCTTCATAAAAGAAAAGACTTTCTTTATTCAAACTTCTATTTTGTTTTAAAGACTTGGCTTTTGGGGCTGTAACCTTAGTCTGTTGGCTAATCCTTCATATCAAATAAATCATTGGTAGTACGTTTTACAAATGTTTTAGCCTTGTTTGGTCTTCTGGGTTTTCATCCTTTGCGTTGGGGTGGTTTTGATGGTTGTTCGTAGGCTTTTTGCGTGATTCGGAGTTTGGGGCGTGACAATTTAATATGAATTTTTTCATATGACAATGACCCTATTTATAGGGACAAAAAATCTAAATTTTTTTAAAAAAATTCAGAACTAGCTGTTGGCGGGGCTTGGGCCGGGCCGGGCCCAACGGCTCTTTGATCTCAACCGTCCATTTTAATTTCAAATTGATCCAATCCTTTGGTGCTTCAGAACTAACCGTTGGAGTTTAAAAGGCGGGCCAAGGGCAAGGCCGCCGGGTCAAGCCGGTCCACGGGCTCAGAGGAGTAGGTCCAAGCCCAAAAAACCTATCTCCGGGCTTTGGCCGGGCCTAGTGTTTTTAGGGCTGGGCTTTCCCTCACAGTATCGGGCCTCGAGCCATGTTTACACCCTTAAATAAGACAAAATCGTAAAAATATTATATTTATTACACATTTTTGTCTCTATTTCTTATTTTTATATTTTAATTTTAGTCATTCATCCACTATTATTCTTTATTTTTTATATTATCTTTAACTTTCATTAATATCACACTTTTAAAATTTAGAATTAATTGAGTTTTAGTCCCCTTTTAGAGGGTTGTAGGAGTTTTAGTCCCACCTTTATTTGTGTTTAGGATTTAGTCATTTTTTTTAAAGTTAATGAGTTTTTCCCCTAAAATACCCTTTATTAACTCGATGTAATATTTTCTGTAATTCTCTTGATTTTAGGATGCAATTACATAACAGTGTTAACTTGTTAACTACTCACTATTCATATGGAAACAATTTTAATTGCCCTACATTTTAGCTGGCAGTTATATAACCAAATAGGATGGAATATATCATTGATTCTGATGTAGGAAAAGTTTTAATTCCCCTTCATAAAAATTGAATATTCAGCAATAATAAGAATTTGACTTCTCTTTTTTCGTTGGATATTGATATTCACAATTTTTTGGTTTTGAATAGATTTCTATTTGTTTTTAGATTCATGGCAAATTATCATTACTGAAAATTCTTATATTACATGAGCCATTTTCTTCATTAACATTTTGCGCTGACAAAAGTCTTCTTCAGATTTTGATTGCGAAGACTCACCCAAATTTGTTGATATGCATTTTATTGTTTTATTAATTTGTATTTATATTGTTGTAAATATTTGTACCGATATATTTATCAATACAAAATGCAGTTTATTTTACGAAAATTCAATGGACCACTTAGAACTGATAAATGTATCAGTTAAAATATACAATTATTTTTCAAAATGACAGTTGTATCAGTTATACATATCAGTATGACTCTAACTGTTGCTAACATTTATTTTTTATTGTAGGTTATTTTATGAGGTTGTCTAGAATGAAAAATCCTTTAGTGTTGTTGTGCAAGTACAAAAGTTATACGGCTGCAATAATTATTGACATGAACTTTTCATACGATTTCCTTTTAAATGTTTTGCGCAAAAGATATTTTAACTGATATATGTATCAGTTATATATGAGGTGCAAGATCATTGAAAATGTACTGCAAAGTTCAACTGATACATACATCAGTTGGCGATGGATGATGACAGCAACGACAAGAGAGGACGACAGCAACGTCGGGGTTGACGACGGCAACGTCGAGGATGAAAACGACGACGGAGGATGAAGACGACAATAGTATTAGGGTTCAAGTGATTATGGCGCGAGATTTTGGAAGAGATTTTTTGAGAGATTTGAGAGTGATTTATGGGGCAGAATTCTTGATTCCCGCTTAGAAAGGGATTTGGTCAAAAATTTTTCTAAAAATATAATTTAAGGCTATTTCAAAAAATTAAAATTAAGACAGGATTAATCTCAATAAAAAAGATTGAATGGGACTAAAATTAATTTTATTACCAAATTTTATTTTTACATTACTTTTTTATTTGAAAGATTTAAGCATGTAGGCTTTTTTTTATTTGATCAAATAAATTCTAATTTAAAAGATATTTTTTAGACACGCGTGTAATAATATATGTCGTAAGAAATCTTATTAGATAAAATAAATAATATATCTTCTGAAATTTGTTAATATAAATTATTTGTTAAATTAATATAAAATGAAACATTATAAATTATGTGGTCTCGTAATCGCAAAAATTTGTGGCCTCAAATAGTCAACTATAGTTGATCAAAGGTACGACAACTTTAATTGCTAAAGATTTGGGGATATGGATTGATCATCAAAAGACAAAAGATATATATGAATTGTTGACTTATTTTAATTTATTTTTATTTTTTTAAATTTTATTTTTAAATTTTGATTATTTTTTTATTTTTTCGACTCGTCTTGATAAGAGAAGTCTAAAAATATAACAACTTAATTAAGTAATAAAAAAATTCATTAAAAATAAAAATAAATAACATCAAATAAGCAATTATCTCAGGATCATGGGATAAGAATTGGTCACCAACATTGTTAACAACGACAAGATATGGGCCCAATAGTCTAGAGAACGTGCTGTGTAGCATGCACAACATGGGTGTTGTGTGGTTTTAGAGTTTATTTTTATCTTTTTGAATTATTTTTATATTTTGATCATTTTTTTAGGGTAAATTACACTGACTCCTCTGAAATTTCTGACAAAAATAGAAAATTCATACGTGGTTTCAAAAATTACACTAACAATTTCTCAGATTTGATTTTAACATCAAATACACCCACCCGTAAAAATTTTAACAGAAACCGTCCCAAATTCACCCCCAAAACCACCCAGCCCAAAACCACCCCAAAACCCCCCCTGAAAACTACCCTTGAAAACCACCCCCCAAACCACTACCCAAACCCAAACCCAAACCCAAACCCAAACCCACTATCTCTCTCTCTCTACCGTCTCTCTCTCTCAACCATCCTTCCAATCTCCCCAAATGACCGGCGCCACCACCGACCACCCACACCGGCCGCTGACCACCCCGCACACCGCTGGCAGAAAGGAGAGAGAGAGAGAGAGAGAGGGAGATGACAGAAAGAAGAGAGAGAGGGCGGTCAGCAGTGAGGGATAGACGGCGGTGGGTTTGGGGCAGTCGGCGGTGATGAGAGAGGCTTGGCGCTGGCGGTGTGGGAATCTGTAATATACATATATATAACAGAGAGAGAGAGAGAGGGATATAACAGAGAGAGAGGGGGCCGCTGTCTCTCCCTCACCGTCAGCGCCGCCGACCGCCTCAAACCCACCGTTGTCTCCCTCACCGCCGACTGTCGACCGCCCTCTCTCTCTCTCCCTCTGCCGTCTCTCTCTCTCTTTTTTTTGCCGTCTCTCTCCATCTCTTTTCTGCCGGCGGTGTGTGGGGCGATCGGCGGCGGGTGTGGGCGATCGGTAGTGGCGCCGGTCATTTGGGGAGGTTGAGAGGGTGGTTGAGAGAGAGAGTGGGTTTGGGTTTGGGTAGTAGTTTGGGGGAGGGTGGTTTTCA
>JAOTRH010031428.1:0-21042 GCA_034768845.1 Heliamphora exappendiculata | reverse complement strand
TTTATCAAAAGATTAAAAACCTACTAAATACAAAATAAAGAAAAATAAATTTAGTTTATAAGATTATTTTAGGTAATATTTAATTTTTTTTATCTTTCTATAGATTTTTTAAATGTTATTAATTTTTCTTCGATAAGTGAAATTAAGAAGACAAGATTTTAATTAATGAAATAAAACACATAAAATAAATAAATAAGATAAAAAAAATCAATTGGTAAAAAAATTATCTCAAATAACTACTTTTTAGTATATATTTACTTACAACGGTAAAATACCGTCTCAAATGACTTTTTTTTGCGTTCAACTTTTGACGACAGTAAAAGTCGTTTTAAAAGATTTAATTTTTTATATCAAATTTTTGCATCGAAAAGAAAATCGTCGCAAATAATTTATTTTTGCTACTACTTTGTTACGACGGGAAACAATTATCTCACATAAACTATTATTGGCGACTAAATCGTTGCGACGGCAATAACACCGACTCACATGGTATATTTTGTGATCACTTTTTAAGATGGTCAAAAACCGTCGTGAGCAACCTATTTTTTGAGACGATAAATTATAAAAGTCGAAAAAATTGTCTTAAAAGACCCAATAATTACATCCAAATTTTTCGTTGGCAACTACACCATCGCAAAAGATTGATTTTTTTACTACTACTTAATTACGACGGGAACCAACTTGTCTCAAATAACCATTATTTGCAATCAATTCTTTGTGACGGCAACAAAATCGTCTCAAAAGGTTATTTTTTGCGACCAGGTTTTATGATAGTAAAAAAAAATCATGGAAGATTTTTTTTTGAGACGATAAATTATACCCGTCGCAAAAGGTATTATTTGAAACGACAATGACTGTCGACATAAAAAATTTTAACGCAAAAAGTGCTTTTTTTTTGTAGTGAACTAAATATAAAATTTGAATTTTAACTATTCATTTATAATAAAATTCATAATATTTATTAATTCAATATAAATAAATGAGTAAGTACTTGTTTGTGATAACTTTCAAGAAATTTAATTTTTTTGAAAAAATAATAAATAAAATGAAAGTGTTTTAGATAATATGAAAAAGTCGATATTAAAAGAAAAAAAAAATTATATTTTTTTTAGTTGTTTTGAAAATCGTGTAAAATGATTATTCGAAACAAATCAGTTTAAAAGCTAATTTTTTTTGTAAAAGTCAACTTTATTATTAATTTCAAATGGGGCTTAAGATTAATTTTTTTTATATAATTTTTGTAGTTAATTGGTCGTTTCAAAATCATTTTAATTAGGCATTTAGAAGACTGAACTGATGAGAACATCGATAACAAGGCTCCTATTATAAGAACACAACCGAGCCTCAGTCACTGTAGTCTGTAGAGATGCAATTAATGTCGGTAGTGAGGGACTGGTAAGTTAGTTAAGTATCCAGCTGTCACTAAGCTACTGTGACTAAGCTAAGGGTAGTTGATGTATATATATACACTAGTGGCACCGTTTGGATAAATTTTCTTATTTGTGTATTAATTTATAAGTTAAAAAATAAATTATGTTATTTAAATAATTAAATAAATTAAAAAAATAAAATAAATAAATTCGTTTGAATAGTTAAATAAATAAATAAGTTAATTTATAAATAAATAAATAAATAAACTCGTTTAGATAGCTGGTTTATATACAAATAAATAAATAAATCACAAGCCACTCAAATGATGTAGTTTCAATAAAATTTAACTTATTTACTAATAAGTAAATAAATAAATAAACAAATCACTTGAACGGAGCCACTATAATATTTAATTAATATTATATACACAAAATTTTAATCTCAAACTAATGACAAAATATGGCACTTTATGTATAATATTTAAAAATAAATAATAAAATTATAAAATAATATATGTATCAAATATTATGTGGTACTTAAATGGGAAGTCACCAAACCACAGCATTACTCATATATATATATATATATATATATATATGTACCTCTTCATATTACATTTCTCTCAAAGATAACATTCTTGATTTCACCATCTTTTCCTTGTGTAAAGGTTCTGATTTCCTGCTCACTTCATCTACAACCATTCCAAGCTCCAAGAACTACCCAACCATGGAGGTCAATATCTTGTCCAGGAATTTCATAAAACCACCATCTCCTCCAAATCATCCCCCAGCCTACAACTTATCCTTCTTCGATCAACTCGCTCCTCCGGCACACGTCCCTCTCCTTTTCTTCTACCCCGCCGGCGCCGACAACTCCAAAGAACCGACCGGAATCCATGAAAGACTTGAAAGGCTCAAGAAATCATTATCAGAAACCCTAACCCTTTTCTACCCTCAAGCCGGAAGATTCGTAAAAGATGATCTCTTGGTTGACTGCAATGACGAAGGGGTTGAGTTCTTGGAAGCGGAAGTGTATGTTCGACTCATGGAGTTTCTCCGTGAAGGGTTTAATCTTGAGCTTCTGAACCGTTTCGTTCCGTGGGATATCGGGGACGCTACTTCCGCCGCCACTCCAATGGTGGCGATTCAGGTCACCGCCTTTGCATGCGGCGGGCTGGCCCTGTGCGTACACGCTTCTCATATCGTCGCCGACGGATTCGCAGGGAGCGCTTTCATTCATGCTTGGGCCACCGCGAGCCGGTCCGGGATCGCCGCCGTGACCCGCCCTTGGTTTGACCTACCCTCTCTCTTCCCATCCAGAGATCTCTGGGCGGTTATCAACCTTCCACCTCCCAAGTTCGCCGGAGCAAAGGTTATGTTGAGCCAAACCCTTTGCTTGATTGTATCTATACTATTCTATAACGGTAACCGATTATTTTGTCGTAAGCACTAATGAAGGCCCGTTAAGAATTAGCTTAAAAAGTTTTTTTTTTGTTTTGTTTTGTGTTTTTAGTTAAAAAGAAAATGGTTCGGAGTAAGGTCATCATTGTCAACTTTGGTGGTCTGTTTTGGCAAAAAAAAATTAAGATTGATTGTTTAAAAAAAAAAACTAAAAAGCATAAAAACTAAATTAAAATATAAAATTTTAAAATATTTTATTCAAATTCGTACCACTTTTAACATACAATAATACTCCTAATTTATAACTTATTTATTATTATTAACAATTACATATAATTATTAATATTAAATATATAAAAGGATAAAATTGTTCACTTTGAATAAAAAAGTAAAAAAGCAAAAAAGTTAATTTTTTATCCAAACAATTAATTTTAAAAAAATTAACTTAAAAACTAAGTTATCAAACAAACTATTTTGAACACAATTTAACTTTTTGATTAAAGAAGTTAAAAACAAAATAGCTAGTTTTAAGCTAGTTATCAATGGGAGGCCTAAGTTGTTTGGTAAATTTGATTTAAGTTAACTTTTTAAAAACTAATTGTTTGGTTAAAAAGCTAACATTTTTTTTATTTTTTTTGTTCAAATTAAATAATTTTTCCATTATATATATATATAATATTGATAAATATATGTAGTTGGTAGTTGTAAAAAATTATAAATAAGGGATATTATTGTATTTTAAAAATAGTAAGCGTTTAAATAAAATATTTTAAGAATTAGTGTTTTGATTTAATTTCTTAACTTTTTATTTTTTTCAATCAAAAAGTCTAAAAACTAGGGTAGACAAACAGGCCTAAATTGAACCCATTTCATACTTTTATCGTTTGAAAATTACCCAAAAATTATATTTACACTATTATTCTCTGTTGCCTAATTACTGATTTAAAGACCAATGATTTTTAAATCATGAACATATGATTTGAGCCTTTGATAAATAAATGAATTTAATTTTAAACTCATAATTTCGTTTTAAAAAGATGTTGTGTTATTTAGAAAAGACGTACACTTCTGTGTCCATAAATTAAAACTCATTTTACGCTTTTATACGCGTCAAAAAGAATTTCGCCTCAATTAAAAGTACTACTGTTCTTAAAGACTTGGTGACTTGGTGAAGGATTTTTAAGTGTTGCTGATTCCTGTACTTAATTTTATAGTAAGTTTTGTTGTATACACGGGACGACTTTGCTTCTAATTACTAGTAAGTTTGCCATGCATTTTTTCCAGCAGGTTCTCACACGGAGGTTGGTCTTTGATTCAGCCACAATAGCAGCCCTGAAAGCTAAAATCAGGCCTCCCGGTTCTCCGGACGATGACCGCTGGCAACCCACCAGGGTGGAGGTGGTGATATCCACTCTCTGGAAGGCTATCATCGGCGCCGCTCAGGCGAACCACCAGGGGAACCCGAGGCCTTCCGTGATATCCCTGTCGGTGAACCTGCGAGGTCGAACGGCTATACCAACGCCGGAAAATGCTTGCGGAAACTTTTATATGCTAACTCCGGCAAGATTTAGGGCTGAAGAGAGCGAGATAGAGCTTCATCACCTGGTGGGTCTAATAAGAGAAACTGTTCGGAACACGCTGTCGATTTACTCGAAACTTTCCAACCCAGATGAGATTTTCTCGGCGGTGGTGGATTTTCTGAATGAAGTGAGAAAAGCGAGTGTAGACGAGAAAGTGGAGCTGCATTATTTTACCAGCATGTGTGGGTTTCCATTATACGAAACGGATTTTGGGTGGGGGAAACCATGTCTGGTGAGCAACGTGTGTTTGCCGGTGGAAATGGTGGCTTTGATTGACACAAAGTGCGGGACTGGAATTGAAGCGTGGGTGAGCTTGAACGAGCCCTACGTGCTTGAGCTTGAGAAGGATCCAGATGTTGCAGTGTTGATTCGTTCCTCGTGAGAGTAGCAGCATTCATCCCTCCATCGCTGAACCCTAGTTTCGATCTCAATCGCTGGACCGTTAATTATCTCCATTGATGACTCGCTTCGCAAATTAATTCGACGCTTCCATGATAAAATGGGTGAATAATATCCATAAAATATGAAAAAATAAGTATTGTTAATCCATTTTGTTGAAGTGAGTGAATAAAATAGCAATTTCAACCCATTTGGTTTTGTTAACCAAAACAAATTATATTTTATTCGAAAGGATAAATTTTTTAAGATTATCAAGCGATTGTGTGTAAGATTCTTTTATCGTATTTTAAGACATTACCAATAAAGTAACCAAAGATAAATCAAAGATAAGTAATAAATAATTTTATTATTTTGATGAGAATAAGTTACAAGAACTTGATTATTAATGACAAATTACTCATATAAATTGTAAATAAAAATAACTTGAAAGAAAAAGTATATGAAAAATAAATAAGATAAAACAAAAAAGATAAGTAGTTTGCCGGTGCGTAAAGGCTCTTCTCTTATGTCCGTGATTAATCTTTTATAAATTAATTTGTAATAGTTTCTAACCATTTTTGTATTTGTCAGCCAACTTCAGTAGTGGGCAGTTTTGGGGCCAACTTTAATAGTGAATAGTTATACAACGATGTAGTCAACTCTCCCTATGCCACGATCTTATAACTGTTCCACGATTAAGCATGATTTTTGATCCCCGAAAATAAATAACTACTTCGTAGCATTTGGATCCATAACTATTATATGACACTTGTCTTCTTGAAAGAAAACAGAGAGAACACCTAAGTTAAAGTTAGATTTTTTACTTTAAATCATATAAGTTGGTTTAGTAATAAAGTGACTTTAAGCTATTATGCAAATTGCAAAGAAAAAAATTGGGTTTTAACAAATGATATTTTATGTCTTTGAATCAAATAAAAAATCTAATTTTAAGTAGTTATTTATAATTGAAATAGAATAAAAAATTATTATAACTTATAACAAGTTGTGAGTATTTAAAAAAATTTAAAACACAAAAATCTGGTTATATATTCAACAATTCATAATATATTAGAGCACAAGGACATAATTTTCAAGACACGTGATCTCTTACTTTTTGAGCCTACATGCTTTTTTGTTTTTAATAATTTTTTTACATTAATTTAAATAGATATAATTATTAAAAATACACTTTAAAATTTTTATAAGATTTCTTTGTCCAAAGCAGTCATATTTGTTAGATTTGTCTCATCCTGACAAATTAAAAAAGTAAATAAATTAAACTAATAAAACAAAATTCAAAAAAAGATTTTAAAAAAAAACATATAGGCTCAAGACTTTAAGCAAGGCCAAACATATAATTGTGGGGAAGTCTCTTACTGCAACAGGCAGGGAAGAGCGGGCATAATTAATGTTGAATTTTGTTGCCACACAACCAGGAAATAAAAACCATTTGAGCAAGTAAAAATGTTATTATTATCATTTTTATCATATTTTATTTATTATGTTACATTGGACATTCACATTTTTTTATATTTTATTTATGATGTGATATTGCACATTCCGTCCTCGTTTAATAACCTGTGTAGGTTAGTTAGGATTAATAATGAGCCGATATTAGTACAAAAGTTAAGAATTATATAGAATTATGAATGAGATGAAATTAATTTTTTTGTATTTGATTTGAATGGATAATATAATGGGTTATACAAACTTATTATTTTGAATGAAATTAAATAATATGAGATAAAATTATTTTAATTTATTTTCAAAATTACCCTTATAGTAACAAAATTACCAATTTGGATTTCGTCATCCTAGAGCCATCTCCAACGCCAAAACCTCTAGCGACAATAGAAAGTCACGGCAATAGCTGCCTCCGTTGTTCATATCGACGAATCCAAACCAAGAGAACGTTCACCAACTTCGAGACCTCTATAGGCTTTCCAACCACTCTTGCCACCACTTTCCAATCATCGACTTTGATGACTGGCCAATTTTGTCAACGTATCCAAGGTCGGAATTGCTCTCTCCCATAGCTTCACCATCGTTTTCAACTTCTCCAAGCTTGATGTCGTTTCCTACTATTCTTCAAATTTTCAAAATTTATCATTATTTCCCACTACTCTTTGAATCTTCCAAATTCAACGTCGGAGTGTTTTCGAATTTGATTGGTGTTGGAAGAGATTGGCTCCAAAGAGTGGTACCCGCTAGTTACGCCTTTGAAGCATTTTGGGAGGGTATTTTCGTTCTATAATTTCAGGCTAGATGCCCTGGGTTGCCAAACCTACCTCAAGATAGGTTTCATAATACACCCAAATCTAAGTGGATTACTCATTCATCAACTTTTCTAATCCAACTCCAGAAATGTTTTAAGTTCTTATCTTTACTCAGTCAGTCTATAGGTCTAAAACCATTATCAAACAGGCATCTGAGTAGTTAATTTACCGAGATTCACTAATAACTAATGATTAAAATTGTGTCAAATTAAAACTCATGTTTGATTAAAATTTTGAACCTTTAGACAAGATTTGTATAACAGTGGGCCAATTAAAATGGTGTTTGTTTTTCAACAAGTAGGTTGGACTAATAATGATGTTAGATACAAATCTTTTTATTTGGCTGCATTAATAATAATTATTCAAAAATTTATTTAGGATTCAAAATTCATGATTTCAATACACTTAGAGTGTGACACACACGCTACATAGTTAAATATAAATTATTTATTTTAAATTTGGAATAAAATACTGGCCTAAGGGTTAAGCAAAATATACTGAATAATTACTCTGGCCTAAGTGTTAAGCAAAATAAGCCCGACTTGGGATAACTGTTTTTTTGCTTATTTTATTTTGTTTATTTTTGGTTTTAGTGATATTTTTTTTATCTTTGAAACAACATATTATACTTTTCGACTCCTCTCATCGAAGCGAGCTAAAAATAATTTTTTTTACCAAAATATAAAAAATATTCAGAAAAGACAATAAATCGAAATAAGCCAAGAAGCCAAATTTTATATTAATTATTTTTTTATACTGAATTTTTTTTTTATATTTTGATCAAATCTTTTTATATTCTCGGTTAATTTCATTGAGCCAATTCAGAAAAATAAAAAAAAATAGTCTAAATGTGAAAAAAGAAAACTCAGAAAACCAAAAAATGAACAAAATTTCTAAAACTTAGCCCAAACAGGGCCATAGTATGAAAAGACTAGAAATATAACGTTATTATTAAAAAAAAAAATGGTATACTGCGTGCACGCTTCCCATATCGTCGCCGACGGATTCGCTGGGAGCACATTCAATATTCATGCTTATGAGAAGAGAGAAAATGTTACTTACGTGACTGAAAGTAGTATTAGTTGAAGAATTAGTTAGTAATCAGTTATATAGTTTATGTCTGACTTAGTTTTTTTAAAATATTTTTTTTTACTTACAAATATCTTAAAAAATTCATTTGTTTGGCCTCTTACTATAATCAATTGATTTTTTTATATTTACTTTTTTACAAAAAAAATAAATCAAAAAGTCAAAAAACTCATAAAAAGCTAGGCCAAACGCAATTACAACATGCATGTTAACGTGAGTTACATTGTTAGTGGGTGTTAGGGGGAAACAAACGTAAGGAACTCATTTGTAGTGATTTTTAACAAACATTGAAATAAATAACAAAAGAAAAAGAAAAAAAGAACACTCATTTATATTCATCACATAAATTTAAATACAAGAAATGTTAAAATTCTCAAACTTCATCGCTCTCTTTCTTTCTCTGTTTTTTATTTCTTTCTAGTTTTCCACAAATTGATCATACAAAATAAGCCTATATATAGAGATAGATTTCCTAGTGTGGATTATGGATACATCTGGCCACTACTAGATTTGGTTTATCTCTTTAATTAGCTCATAAACTTTGACAATTCTCAATTTCTTTCAACTCATGATCTTTTTACAATGGAGGACACCTATTCAAATCGAAAAAGATTGCATTAAAAGACACAATACTTGTTTTAATTTCAGTTTGGCACCTATTCATCCATGTTTTATACTCTCTTTAAATGGACTCCTACACTATTTATGCGATATATCGTGTAAACTCTATAGAGCTTGTTAATGCTTGTTTTAATTTCGTTTTGAGACTGATTTGTTCCACTGAATTAAAAGAAAAATATTTTCCATTACCAGTCATGGTTGTAGTTTGGATGTAAATTGGGAGAGATATAATAGATTAAGAAATGATCCAGGATTAATTTCTTGAATCCAAACGATCCTACGGTGGATTTTCCATTGTGAAACGGAGGAAGATAAACAGTAATGTTTCGCACTCATTCGCTGGTTTTAGAAGCACGAGACTTGTATTTTTGGAATCTTTGTCTTAATACCTTTCCAAGGATATTTTACTTGCATCATTTGGATGGAATTTGAAGGAGATTAAAGAAAACAATTTGCCGAACCAAATGTGACATTGTCGGTTCAGAAATTGAGAAGGCAATGAACAGTGCGCCTGCTCGTTGAATGTTGGTTTGATGAAGGCCGCGTTTAGCTATACTAAAATATCCACTTGTATGCTCGTATAAATTCCGATTCCAGTAGACTTGAAGTTTAATTTTTTATTTCTTGTTATGTATTAAAAATTTTTCAAATAAGAAAATCTTAATTATAATTTTTTATGCTTTTGTTTTTTGCTAGAAAATTAAATAAAGATCATAAATTTGTGAATATAACACAAATGAGTTTCATAATCTGAATTTGGTTGATATTTTATGTGAGCATATTTTGTCACTTGTATGTGTCTTTTTATATGCGAACTTTAATTGTAGTAATTATTATTTGTTTGTATATTTGTTTTAAAAATATTCAGATGTTATATATTTATATTTGTTTTCAAATCAATGTTATAGGGATTGATTTGATTAAGATACATGAGCATGTAAAATTACTCTCTATGTATCGGGAGTTTTCGATTATAATATTTCTTTTAAAAAAAAATGGGTTTAATTTAGTTGTTAAACTTAAATATAAGTTTGGATTAAGTATGAATTCTAATATTAATTTTAGAATGTAACGTATTTGATTTTGACCAAATTACGTGTCAGTGTCAATGCCTTATGTTTTGATAATTAAATACTTGTTAATTTGGATTTAAAGACATTCAAGTCTAATTTTTTAGTTGTTCTTAAATAACTATGCCCCATAAGCTAATTATAAAAAATTAATATATAAATTTATTTTATACTATAGTTGGTATCCAATTATATGGATGGATATACAAGTGTCGTTGCACTAAGCATGAAATCGTAGTTTAAGAGTATAATTTTTTTACTCTTATAAATTTGGAGAAATTTATTATTTGATAAATGAATTGTGTAGGATTATCTCTTGAAATTGAAGAGATATATTTTGTGTATCTCTTATGGCTAAAGAGATGGAGTGACATTCTGTGTTGTCACTAGATTATGAGTTGATCATAATTATGAGTTAATAGTCAAGACAATGATAATTATTCGTGAATAATATTATAAATTTTGAAAATCATGGTAATAATTTTGACTTACCACCAAAATGTGGAAATCCTAAAATATAGGATAAAGTGAATACAATTGGAATATCTGCACGTTTAGAGGTGCAATTATGTAATTGAATTCATCAAACTAAATGTATATAATAATAGGATTCATAGTAGAATTTGAGTTTATCACTTTATATAAAGAATGAAAAAAGCAAGTTGTTTCAAAGTGATGATATTTCAATGTGGTTACAAGTTGTGTCAAAGAATTACATTTATTAATTGTAAGGGTACAAAATATGTGTAACAGTAAGTCTCGTCGACATAATCGTCGTAGACACGATTCCATGAAACAACTACTCTCTAATAAAGATATCATTATTGACTATATGAGTCAAAAGATAATACTGCAGATTTGCTAATCAAAAAGTTGTACGAAGAGTTAGTTGAAGAATTATCGAAAGAAATGAGATTAAAGCCTATTACGTAAAGGTTTTGACAATATCAACCAAATCTAGCTGACTAGAGATCTCAAGATTTAGGTTCAATAGGACAACAGAATTGTAGAGGACTAAAAAATCACGAGGAGAATTTCTCCTACCCATTCTTATAATGAAACGGTGATCTTGTAATATTATTTAGGATAAGCTTGCTTTTAATGATTCTTATATTTTGGGATTCCAAGTAGAGCATATAGCAAGATACTCTTAATAAGAAATCACTTATATAAGTGTGAAGTAAGGCCGCTTCCATGAGAACTGTTAAGGCTAATTTTTCTAGAGCAACCAGGACTTGCCCATGGTCAAAATAGGCACAATCGTGAGAACCAATGACTGTGTTAGGGAAGAATTTGTGTGATATTTTACTGTCTTGACTTACACAAACGGCTAAACAGTTCAAGGCAGCACGTTTACTGATTAGTTAGTAAGTTTGATAGTTTATCACAGGAGAAGGCAAAAAACCACATATCCTTATATAAAAAAATTTCGTTTGTACTCTATTTGTGTCTGCATAGTCTTGTATTATCGTTTGTATAGTCGACTTAATCAATTTTCATTCATTTGGGGAATTATTAAAAAAAATAATTTTAAATTACTTTTTTGATGTGAATGTAAATTAATTAAATGTGGTAATTGAAAAGTTACCATTTTAATGATGTGTCTTTTGTGGCACCTATTTGGTTTGAATAGGTGTGTCTCTTTCTTGGTGACTATTTTGAATAGTTACGAGTTCCTCTATATATTTTGAATTTTTTTTTATTTTAGAAAAATAGAGTTTACATGATATATTGTATACATAGTGTCGGAATCCGTTAAAATAGAGTACAAGACATAATTCGGTTCGTCAGGTCCACCGATCACAGTGTTTCTTTTGTGTGATTCAAATCATTGTATTTTGAAAGATAGACGTCCGTAAAATCGTAAGTACCGTAGCGGGGACGAATCTGTCTTAAGGATATAACGTCAAACAGTAATTTTGATCTACTTGTGTCATCATATTCATACGGTCTGTAAATTTAATTTTATAATTTTATTTTATTTATCAATAATACACAAAAAGTACACAATTTTCCAACAAAGAGAATGAGAGATTGTTGGAAATGGGAGATTTACATATAAAAAGTGGGAGGATTGAAGCCAAAAGGTTCAATTCTTTTCTTTCTCTTAGTGTAGTAAGAGAAATATATACTATGTTTCTTCTGTTACGTTGTGTCGTCAATTTTTAAGTCTTACAGGATATGATCATTGAAAGAAAAAATAATAGTAGTCGAACAGTAAATTAGTCTCAAAAAATCTATATTTAATTGAAAATAGTCTTATAGATACAACTTATAGCTTTCTCGGGACATTTCTTATTTAAAAAACAGAGATTGTGTGTGTTTTGAATAACATTTTATAAAAAAAAATATTGTTTATATATTTATATTATGTGATATTGCACATTCACCGCTGTTAATTAAATGAATCTCAATAATATTGAATAGTTGTAAATTAATAGCATCAAATGATAAATAAAAATATTAATATGAAAAGATAATAAATATAGTGAAAATTTGTGATAAATCATAACTATATCATCTTTCATTATATCCTAATTAAAAATATAATAAATATTGTGAATCTTGTCATATTGGTCTCCTAAAAATTAATTGAGATATTTGTAAACTAACCCAACGCCCTAAGATATCAAAAATAAAGTACACTCATAAACACATTTCTTTGAAATGAATCTTTTTTTAATATATAATTTGTTCCAAATTTTATCCTAATAAAAATGCAGGAAAATTCTATTGTTTTGTTTATCTTCTTTGATCTCATTTAGCAATTTGGTTTTAAGTTATGATTTTTGTTTAAAGTCGTTTTAAACTAAATAAGTTAGAAGTTGTTTGGTGAACCGAATGAGTGAATTTAAGCTAAAAGGTAAGTCGAAAGAGTTGGCTTAAAGTAATTTTAAACCAAAAAAACTTTAAGTCGGAAAAAAGTTATAATCTTGTTATTTTTTTACATAATTTTATATTTAGTATAGATCTTGTTTTATAGATTTTGACGACTAGATTTTTAAAATATAATTTTTATAAAAAATTTATGTATATAATAAAAGTTATGATATTTCTTAAAGATATATAAATTATTTTATATAAAAAAGTAAAAAATTAAAAAACTAAAAGCTTTTGAGTTCACAAATGAAACATTTTAACTTTTTTTAGCTTTAAGCCAAAAGACAAAAAACTTAATTTTAAGCTCTTTACCAAACAAAGCCTTTGTATCCTCAACAAAGTTCAAGTTCCAAATATAACATAATTTTTTTAATAGAGTTACAAAGTATTTTTTTCTGCATTTAACTCATCCTAACTGCATTTTATACAAAAAGGAAATAAATTGTTTTTTTAATAAGAAAATAAATAGTTTAGGTGCCGTTTGGTAACGTTTATGTTTTTTATTTTTTGTTTTTATTTTTAATTTTTTTGTAAATTGTAAACGAAAACATGTTTGGTAATTTTTTTTTCCAAAAAACTGTAAACAGTTTTCAAAATTTACAAAATTTTAAAAAACAGAAAAAATGTATTTTTACTTGTTTTATAAACAAATTTTGATTGGATTCATTCGTAATCTCCAACTACTACTTTTCAAACATTTATGTTACTAAATATATTTTTATTTTTATTTTTTTATAGTCATAAACAAAAACATATTTTTAATTTTTTATAAATAAAAAATAAAAAATTATAAACGTTACCAAACGGCCCTAAACATGCCCGGACCTAACTTTTCTACCCATTTAGAGAAGTTGGGCTTCAATAATTATACTAATGCAATTGGGTTAGCCCAATATTCAGTAGCAACCATATATCATCCAATATCGCAATCAGACAGGTTTAATCCACATTTTCAGATTTTGATTCTCATAGTAGAGATTAAATTGCAGTTTCGAGTCTCATTGTAGACTGCTGGTGGTGATTCTCACTTTTTTTTCCCCTTTACTGTTCAGTTGTTAAAAAAATAATACAAAAAAGTCATTCATGAGAAAAGTAAAGTTAAAAAAAAGAAAAAAAATAAAAATATAAACGAAGTAGTTTCAGTTACATGTTTAGTTTATAAAAAAGTTGATAGAAAATTTAATTTTTAACTTTTTGGCAATGTATAATCTTGTACTTTTTACAAGATTTGTTTTACGAAAAAATATTTTCTGTAAAAAAAGTGTTTTTCCGAAACTCATATTTTTCTGTATCAACTGAACAAGCATTCTGAAAATGGTTTTTTTTCCCCTTTCTTTTTATATTAAATGAACTAAGCCGAAATATAAGATTGTGTAAGTTTTAAATGTGAAAAAAATAAATTCTCTCCATCTTATTTGAAAAAAATAAAAGAAAAAAAAGGAGGAGAGAGCAGCCCAAAAAATTGTCACCACAAGATATTGCAAAATGTGGGGTCGTAGATGCAACAAGCAAGTTGACGTGACCAAAAAACTCCAAAGATATTGTCTCTTTAAGAGAATCTGATTGGATTAGATCTTGTTGGGTATTGATGATGCTGATATTGATAGTTCGAATTGTTCTTATTATATGTTTCATTGGAAAAATTATTTAGGTAAAAACCTAAATTGAATGGTCAATAGTAATTGCATGAAGAGATTGTCTTTAAATAGGAAAAAGCTATTTATGCTAAATATCATATTTTATTGATTTAAAAAAAAATATAAATGTGATTTAATCATGCACACGGAGTCGTCTAAATAATTTGCTTTTTTACATAAATGATGCTTGGCGCAACCTAAGGATGAACTTTTCCTAGCCCAAAAGAACACTTTTTTTAATTTGTAATTTATAGACAGAAACTGCAATCGGACATAACGGCGTAGGAGCGGAGATGTGATGTCGCGTTGAATCCCGGTACCTTATTAGGGCGCTTGAGGACAAGGTGACGTAAGTCAAAAAAATGTAACTGGGGGCAAGGTGCAGGGCAGCGATAATATAGAAGTAGTTTTTGTTAAATCATTTGAGAAGATGCATGATATTACTAAGAGTGAGATACGACGTAATAAGAATTTTTTTCATGAATGATTATAATTTTAAAAAATAAATTATATATATATTTTTATAGATATATTTAAGAATTATAATTAAGTGAGAGAGACAAGAAAAACAAAACATGGAAAAATTATTGTCATATCTATTTATAACTGAGACTACAAAGATGGATATCTTCATAAGAAAAAAGAGAGAATCCAAATCCCCATTTTCAATGTGCAACACTAATGGAAAAAACCTTGTTGGTGCTTCTGAAAAATAGTAGCACGTGTTTTATTAATTTTGTGGCAGCGCCCGATATATCTCAATCATCACATTATTGTCGAAGAAAAAATACCCATCACTTTGGAAATGTATTTAGACTATGAATTGGTGGAAAGGTTTATAAATAGAAAAAGAATAATATGGAAATTAAATATTTAAAATTAGTTACTTCACTATATTATTTTTTTCTTCTTTTGGGGGGGGTGAAGATCATATTTGTTTTCCGTTTACTTTTGTTTAAGTTGATAATAAAAACATTATGATTTAAAAAACAAAGTTCATTTATTTATTTTTTTTCATTTATATATGCTACGTTTAAATATTGGATATGTTTGGCAAAGGGAAATTTTATTTCTAATTTATTTAAACTTTTATGGGGGAGTGGGTTAAAAAAATAGATGATTTTGAAAATAACTCTTAATTTTTTTTTTCCTTTAATTTCCTTTTTTCCCAATAAATATCTAAACACATCCGTGATCTTTAAACATTTTTGGGAAACAATATCAATTAATCTGAAGTCTATTTGGCATCAGCGAACAAATTTTTATTTATTTCCATCGAAACACCCAAAACGAATTTCTAGGGTTCCCTTTGAAACACATGGACCAATAAATTGTGTAATCCCAACAAATTTTATTGAAAAGGATTCCAAATATTTTATATTATATATATATATATATATTCAGAAAATTCTAGGAGGCTGTATTTACTTTAATAAAAATAATATAGTGAGGGCTACTACTTCCTAATTAAACTTTTACACCATCTTTGGTTGGGACACTATGTGGAATCATTCAGACATGGATTTAACTAAATTCAGTATTTGATTATACATAATAAATATAATCAAAGAAATATTAATTTTTATGTGAACATTACATAAATTTTTGTATATTTTACTAATCAATTGTTAGTCTTCAATATATTGATTTCAACTAATATTTTCAAATATTTCTAATTTTATCGCGTTCGAAATGCTCTCGAAATATTTTTAAACCATTTTTATTTTCATACAAATCGAAACACCCTACCCAAATGTAATTTTGATTCTTATTCGAGATGTCTAAGAAGTTTAGTACTTTAAAATATCTTTTTTTTTTTTAAAGGAGAAGGAAAAAAATTAAATTACTTGAGATAATGTTTTTGTGAGTAGTTTTTTTTTTTTTTTGCATTTTGTTAAAATATCTAACATATCTTCTTTTTTTTTTAATTCTAATGTATTGAATTTAGAATAACTTCTTAAAATTCTTACCTTTTTAGAATAGAGGTGATGTTTTTATTTAGATTACTATACTCATTTTATATAAAAAAAAATTCTTGAGATATGAATAGACTTTTTTTCTTTAAAAAAGAAAAAAAAAGTTAATAACTTTTTTAGTATACCAAGCAGTACAAGTTAAAAATTAGCTTTCAAACCAAAAGTTTACCACTTAAATCAAACTTTTAAAAAGAAAATCAACTATTTAAAGAGCGCGCCCAAACAGAGCCTATGATTATGCATAACAAGCATCAAAAAAGTGAAAAAGAGGATATGCTTAAAAACTCCATAAAAGATCACCTTTCTTAATTCAGACAATTAGTGTACAAGTGAAGCTAACAGTCCCTTCAAATGAATGAGTATAGATGATCAGTTACCTAAAAAGGAGAAAGAAGAATAAAAGAACAATCATGCCAACCAAAACCCAAGAGGAGACATATTGTTTGAGTGACTGGGGAGACAAACATATGTGGTGGACCACCATTAACTAAGTAGTCAGCTAGCCAAATATATATATAATCCTTCACTCAAACCAAAAGCGGATACAATAGTGTTAACCACATTGGATTGTTCCCCTCTTCTCTAAAGGTGTTTTAATTTAGAACCAAACCATTCAAGTGTATTGGCAATTGTATAAGCTTAGGTGATAATCACGCTCTATTAAACTAATTGCGATTAATAGCTTACTAGAGACACAAAACTACGACATCAACATAATCTTAGAGATGAGGATTACCACAACTATAAGAAAAAGTAGGATTGGCAACGATTAATTGCGACGAGGGACATATTTCGTGCTACAAATATACCAACCCCAACAACTTTTGTGATTAATTGCGACGAGGGACATATTTCGTGCTACAAATATACCAACCCCAACAACTTTTGTAAATTTGTTGGAAAATTCAAAGTAGCTTTTTCTGGATAAGTTAATTAGTAGGGAAAGGAACCTAATTTTAATTAGGTGAGAACCTTGTATATGGTCGAAATAGCTTGTAAAAACTTGGCGTGAACCCTTTGTTTTGTGCCGAAGGGAATTAGATTTGGTCTGGCAAATTTAATTTGTCACTAATAGTATGATTTAATCAAAACGATGTTGTTTTACTTTTATTATTCCTTGTCTACAACTTCTCTCGTAGCTATAGGTTTTCAAGGGCATAAATCTATTCCTCTTCTATGCTTTCCAGCTGCCCCCTTTCTCTCCTTCACTGTTCTCCCTCTTTCTCTTCCGATGTTGGTTGTATTTACTGAATACCACCGTTCAATCCAAGGTCCGCCTTTTTGATGATTGTAAAAATGGAGCCCCCTGGTTTTTTCAAATTTCCTTTTTAGTTTAGTTGTTTTATAGACAATATTATTGTTATTTTATTTTTATTGAATGAAAAGATTTATGATACATTATTTTAGTTAATTTTTCGAAAATAAATGTTATTGTTATTTTATTTTAATCGAATAGGATTTATCATAGATTATTTGTTGTCAATCTTTCTGAATTGTCCACGTGTTTGTATTTATTCAGGTGAAAAATAAATAAATAATAGGAATTATTTTTTCCCCTTAGTTTTCCATTTGCGACGAAATCTTTATTTGTGGCCAAAAATGGATTATAACCATTAGCAACCACAATATTTGTAGTTGAAGACTAATAATAGCGATTAAATTCATTGTCGCTAAAATATATTTTGGTCGACGATTTTACTATTTGTCGCAGTAGACATTCCCAGACGGGGAATCAATGGCAACCTCGCGACGAAACTTATGTCATCGGCAAATAGTTTTCACGATGAATTATTAAAGTCTATTTATGAAGGTTTTTATTGTAGTTGTTGCCTTTTGTTATAGTGTATTTTCATTAATATCAATACATTTTATACAAATATTAATATAATATTTGCTCATTGTTTACCACTCAGTGAATAGTGACTAATATTTCTATTATATATTTATACGTACATATTATATAAATTATTAGGTACTAGTTATTTCTTGTACCAAAAGCGACTTTTTAACATAAAGAGTAAAAAAAGCAAAAATATTATTAACAAAAGTAACATATTAAGAATTTTTAATGGACTTACTTGTAATTTTTAGCATTACTAAGTGATCTTATTACTAATTAATATTTATATTTAAATAAAAATAGTAATAAATATTTGCCAATAAACCGCTATACAATATCCTAAAAAATATAAAGGAAAAATAAAATAAATATTCATATTAATTTTTTGTCATTAATTTATTTCATTCTTTTACAATGGTTCATTTTAAAGGTAAAATATCTTAAATATTTTTATCCCATCTTCTCAACTTCTAGGCAACTAAGGTGCTCATTTAGGATCTCATGTGAAGAAATGACGTTATTTATTATTATAATAAATCTATTATGAATATATATTGTATAAAATAAAACAAATGTTAAAAACATAACAAGATTTAAAATCATACTATTTTTTCAAATTACAACATGCTTTATGTCATTTTTATTTTTATTATATACACTATACTTTAATTTTGACATATTTCTTTAAAAAAAGTATCATCCTCTATTGATTATTATTGTTTTAATTGTAAAGATTATGCTTATTGAGTAATTTAGGTTAAGTAAAGAATGGTTATAAATCATTACCTACGAAGCTCTATTATTTTATTATAGATTGTATTTATTTTATAAAATTTGAATATATGAGTATACAAAACTTAGAAAAAGGGAGCAGGAGAATTAATTCACTCTTTACAAAAATCCTAATAAATATGCTACTACCGAACTTAAATATAAAAATTTAATTAGTAATTTTAACTTTAAAAAGAAAAATATATTTTAAATAAAATAATTTACAACATATAAATAGACTTCACTAAGAAATTTTTGCCTTAGACCTCAAAGAGACTTGAGCCACTTCTGCGCCTTGTCGGCCAACAAATATGCTTATAAAATTAAAGTAATTATTTTTATTTCTCACATATTTAACAAAAATAAATCAATATTGTTCTACCTAAACTCAATAAATCAGCTAATAATGTTGCAAGAAATGTCTAATAACACTGACGCCCGGATTAGCAACTTACTTAAAAGTTAATTTTTTTTTTGTTTTTTTGTTCTTTGATTTTTGCGTTTTTAGCCAAAATACTAAATTTAGTTTAAAGTATATTATTTGGTAACTTAACTTTTAACCTAGATTTTTTTGAAACTGATTGTTTAAGTAAAAAGTTAACTTTTTATTTTTTGTTCAAATTGGATAATTTTGCATTTTTATATATTTGATATTAACAATTATATGTAGTTAGTAGTGATAGAATATTATAAGAGTTAGTACTTTGATTTGATTTTTTAACTTTTTTGCCAAATGAACTATATTGAATTTTTTGTATTTTTAGCTAAAATGCTAAAAAACTAGAGTTGACAAATGGGCATTAAGTATAATTGCTGGTACGCTATAGGTGGTTTTTTGTATTGCTGAAAATAGTAGTATATAGATTGTAACTTATAGTAGAAATTGTGAATCTTTGATAAATATTGTAGTTTGTAATTAAAATAAAAAAAATTATAAAAAAAATTGTAAATATTTAAAATAAATTATAACTTATAGTTAAAAATAATAGTTAAAAGTTTTGTCAAACACACTATCGTGCCCTCTTTTCAAATATAAATAATTATATTTAATAGGTAGATGCCTTTCTCAACATTTCCCTAAATGGTATTCTTTCTATAAGCAATTCCTTGTTCGTATCCCTCCCGTTTTTGGATATTAAACTTAGGGATGACAACGGGCGAGTTTGGGATGGAGTGTGTTCACCGTCTTTATTTCGTTTATTAGTGGCACAGAGTAAAAAATAATAATAATATGATAAGATATTAAAATAATAATATTAATTATTGACTAGAATTAAAAATAAATAAAAATAAATAATACAAGTAAAAAATTAAAAATAAGTATAATATTTTTATATTTTACTTATATTATATTGTTAAAAAAAACTTTATACATATACTTATATATTTAATATTTTTAATTTATTTAATCGAAAACGGGACAGAACGGAAAAAAACGGTAACAAAATTGCAAATATTACTTTTATTCATTACCTAACGGGTGTAGAAAAAATTTGTACAAAATAGAACGAAAAAAGCAAGGACGGTTGTCATGGCTAGACCCATCTTAAATATATATACACCCGTCTACCAATTTTATTTAAAAATGAAAGGAGAGTTTATATATAAATTGGTTATATATGAATGGAAATTCTTGGTTTGACCAATTGAAGGGTGACAATTCTATATGATATCGAAGATTTGGATAAATTCTAAACCAAATAAGTATTTGTGTTATTTTAATTGGATCATGCGAGAATTAATCTTTAAAAATTTATTTTACAAAAAATCGTGCATACTAACCCAAATGTCCTCAAATAAAATAAAAATTCATATGCATTTTCACGTCGCACAGTACTTAGTAATAGCCATGTTTTGTTGCGGCACCATCCTTTGAACCCATTGAATTTTTTGTTTTGAAAATAATGTATTAATTTATTAAAAAGTGACGAGCAGTCTATCTAAAAAGGCAAACAGAACTAAGAAATCGACCGACTGTGAGGGCCGACCGACATGAGAAGCTGAGTAAGTCAGCGAGGTGATCGAATGACCATCCACTTCGGGATTGGAACCCACAGGCAACACCCGTCACAATCAAGCCCCAAGTAACCTAATATTTCTCCCGTTCCGTTATATCCTCCCATGTTCCCACTATAGGTTTTTCCGTCCATGAC
>JAOTRH010031417.1:0-21044 GCA_034768845.1 Heliamphora exappendiculata | reverse complement strand
ACTATTCATAATGACCGTCAATTTGATCAAAATGACCGAAACACAAAACTAGTTAAACCGCAAGTAACTATTCATAATGACCGTCAATTTGATCAAAATGACCGAAACACAAAACTAGTTAAACCGCAAGTAACTATTCATAACGACCGTCAATTTGATCAAAATGACCCAAATACACTGTCTCAAAAATCCTAATTTCAAAATAAAAATGGTGAGTCTTTTCCAACCCTGCTCAAAATCCATCAAAAGCATTTAGAGATCTACACTAATTAAAAATTGTGAAAAAAAGCTCAACTTGAGAAAGGAAATACCGCTAGATCTGATCAGTCGACGCTTTGCATTACATCCTCGATGGTGAACTTGGCACCCTTGTATATATATACATGTATGTATATACGAGCAGACACCCCCAATATGTTCTTCACAAATTCAAAATAAACACCTTAATCTTCATATAATCCGCACTCTGCTTCTGATCTGTACAACACCTGAGAAATCACGCCTTACATTCAATCATGACCCTTCAAGATCTACACCTTCTCATTCTTCTTCATCTCCGATGTCAAAGAATCGGAGCTTCAACCTTCAAATTTCTGAACTCAAATGCCTCAATTTAATCGCGAATCACAACCTCCCAATCTCATACTCTTTCCATAAGATCAACCTATTCTTCAATCACTGGCTTCGCTAGAATGAAATCCCATACGTTCGGCGGCGGTGGTGGTGGATCTGTGCTAGCCATGAGAGAGAGAGAGAGAGAGAGAGAGAAATCTTTGATTTTCGAGAGATAAAAGGGTTCAAATAACTACAAAACCCTAGATCTCTCTATTCACAAAATCGGTCCTCCCTATCTTTTTCACCTGAGAGCTTCCGATCACCGAAACCTCTGTTAACACCCTGATATTGGGGTGTCGGGCATGTGGTGGCACCTTGCACCCTTGCTGACCTATGGTAGCATAAAGAGGGCATGCCATAATATTCGAGATGGCTTCGTGGCAACCAATTTGCCACATGACTCTTAGACAAGAAGAATGAATTTACTTGGCATATGAAGGCATTAATTCAGTGCATGGATGCGGGTAGTTCGTATGGCTTGTGGGTTAATACAAGTAAGTGATTCGGTGGGCAGATGGCAGACAGGAGCTAGCACTATCATGGGCTAGGCAGCTGACACTACTTCAGCTGACTGACCAAGTGCTGTGGTACTTAGGGGGCATGCCTTGTTACGCCCTCGACTCCAAGGCACGTGAACCCTACTTAGTAACTCAACATTACCAAATAACCGAGGAAACTCTTTCTATAAAACTCTATTTATGATTTGAACCTAGTTTAAAGAAAAACACTATAATGTAATTTGTCCTAAATGAAGTTCCTTTCCTAAACTTAAAAATTATTCAAAGTAAAATTCTTAAAAATTTCGACAGAGTCCCTTCTATTTTTTAGACTATCCCAAATTTACTTGTCAAATTCAAATCACAATAAATATATACTCAGGCTCAGCCTAGATTCAACTTTCAACCACAACTCACAAAAAACTACTTATTAACTAACATTCATCCGCCCATTACAACAACTCACAATCTAAATGAAATCCATTCTAATCCCATAATTTGAACATCAATTACTAGAATTAAATACTCAAAATACATCATTAATCTATAATAATTCATTGTTCAATTACAAATTGGACTTCATTCTCCTTGTGCAAAACACAAAATGTCATATAATGATCAAGGTTTTTCCTTCGTCTTCTTTTTCTTATCACAACCTGTAAAAATATGTGAACCAACAAACGTGAGCCGGAGCTTGTAGAATAATGACTAATAAAAGTGCAATGCATGATTTGTGATGTGTGAATGGCATGCTATTACGCAATCACCTTCAAATCATATTTATAACCCATTATTACCCCTTCACTCTTTATTTAATTAATCTTAACTTTTTATTACTAAATCATTAAACATTCATTTCAATTCATATTTCCACATTCTCATATCTCAGTTACATTTTCTTTAACATTTCATCTTTAATTTCTCTTCCACTTTTCATTTTTACTAGGCCCTTAACTCTTTCTCATTCAAAACATAACCTATCTCCTTTTCTCTTTCTCTTTCTTCTCTTTAATATCATTGCTCTCTATTTTTCTTTAGCTCTCGCACTCATTCTCTCTCTTTTTTTTGTCATTCTATTTTGTTCGTCTTACATTCTCTCAAACTATCTTTTTAATTCATTGTTCTTATTAAGCTCTTTAGCCATTCTTGTTCAATTATTGCCCTTCTTTTGTTTTCATTCTTTTCTCCTCTTGACATAAATCACAATTTCTCTTTATCTTTCTTTTGTTTTAGTTTTCATTGTTATTCTCTTTAATAAGTAACTAAGTACTCACTCATCTCTTACCTATCATATAATCATTAACTTCCTTTCCCATTTTTTAATTTTTTAACCACATTTTACTTTCATTTCATTACTCAAAATACTGAACTGACATAGGGTGCAGCTTATAGAAATTCCTCCTTATTTTTCCAATAGGCTATGCGAAGTCATTGGGTAATAGATAGCTCTATAACTCATGTCACGCCCTAAACTCCGGATCACGTGAAACACTCACAAATAACCATACAAAACTGAAAAGCAACACGAACCCGAAGCTTTACTCTCATCATAAAGGCATACGTGCATTAAATATATATCGCGCTCAGGCTTACAACACACAGTTTCAACACCGCTAACATGTAAACATACATGGTTCAAAAGAAATAAAAGGAAGATTACAAATCTTCCGCCCCTCTGGCACCTCCGAATCAACCTGCGTGACCGGTACTTGAAAAATATTTCAAATCCCACACCGTGAACCAAAACTCAGCAGAAACTAGACAAACATGAAATAAAAGGTAAACATGCTAGCAGATGTAATATGTATGATACGACTCGCCTGAGCCTCAAAACAAGTTTGAAAACAATTTGATATCACGACTCACAAGAGCCTCGAAAATAGTTTGAAAATAGTTTTGTATACATACAAACATCCTAGAATGCTTCACATGAAAAGATCGACTCTCGCGAGCCCCATAGACAGATATCACCACTAACCCCATGCTTCACACCCAATACACGCATCTTCTCGGGTTTTCACCAAAGGATCACTATCCCATCTAACTCACCGTCGGCCCAAGCCAACGTTTATCCAACCAACTTCTTAGGCTTTCACCGAAGGACCACAGTCCCATCTAATACACCTTCTCGGGCTTTAACCCAAGGATCACAGTCCCATCTAATACACCATCGATCAGAGCCAACATTCATCCAACCTTCTTCTCGGGCTTTCATCGAAGGACGGCAGTCCCATCTAATGCATTATTAACCAGAGTTAACCCACGCAACACATGCCACCCACATGACGCAACACATGCATAAATAAAACCAGGGCTTTAAATGCATAAAACTATGTATAAACACCATGTTCCACATAACCCACCACGACATCACATGCCTCGCAATCTGACATCGACTCACCCAGATAACCCGTCCTCTCACCCGGATAACTAACAACCTACAAAACAAAACCTAACCAGAAGGTCAACACCAAACCTCCCTCAACACAGTTCTCCTACTCGTTCTCACAAAACACCATCTTTTTCTAAAACCCCATTTTTTGAAAAAGAATCTCGAACCCAAACACGTCCCGCACCTAACCGTGCACCAACACCTCATACACAACCATGCACCAAAGCCTCGCATCTAACCATGCACGTCACCCCCAAGGACGACAACAAGATCTAAGCAACCCCCGAGGCCACAACACGACTAACCTCAACAAGAAATGAACAACACCCATCTTCATGAGTCCAGTCAATAGAACCTCATAATTCAATCGATCGAAATGCCACTAGAGGAGAGCCAATCAATTGAACCCCACAATTCAATTAACCGAAAAGCCACAGCACAACCACCCAAACAACAAAATTCCCCACTCAGGACATCAGTCGACTCACACCCCACCCAGTCGACCAAAAAGGGCTACTGAAATTTTAGACAAATTCTCCTAAAACACAGGTCAGTTGACTGAACACCCTAGTCCAGTTGACTAAACAACCCTACTGTCGATCTAGCTAACTGAACTGCCCAGTTCAGTCGACTGACCCACGAAAAAAATCAACTCCAAGTTACGAGAACCACCACCTCAACCCCAAATCGAAGAGTCCAAACTCCCTTTCAACACCCTCGGACATACCCAAGCCCAAAACCACCACGAAGCATGGAAAAGAACACATCAAAACCCCATTCCATCCAACCGAAAATAGTTTTGAACCAAAATCCAATTTTTAAAACATAAATCAATTTTTTATGCATTTTTAACTAGTAAAAATGCATACAATTACACATAGCACCTTTGTAAAATATGAGAGTCTATGATCCTATCTTGTTCAGTCAAAAACTCGACGTCTCGAACTATGTGCAAAAATAGACTTTGTCAAAACAAAATTATGTGTGGATGAAAGCGTAGCCTACCACGAGAATACTAAGGATCTAGTGTCCGATCGCCAAAAGTCGAGTCCCAGGTCCCCTAAAACTAGAGAGAAGGTAGAGCTTTCCAAGATTTCAAAAAGCTAGAGACATAATTTTATTTTAAAAATATCTAAGGCTAGATATTTATAGGCTCGCCTGAAAACGTATATATTTTTTGAAACTCAAATCACAACGCTTAATGACCCCAAGAACTAACCCCACACGCATATCTAAGCCTAATCATACACAAGATGCATATAAACATGCTGTAAAAAAACGATAAACAACACGTCAAAATACGTCGAAAAAGAAAATAGGTTAGGGTCTTACAACTCTATCCTCTTAAAGAAATTTCGTCCTCAAAATTCAACATAAGGAAACAACCCCCGTCGATCACAATCGACACAAGCACGAGAGGCGGTTAGCCAACCTAACTCAAAATGACCCAAATACAAAGTCTCAAAAATCCTAATTTTAAAATACAAATGTTGAGTCTTTTCCAACGCAGCTCAAAATCCATCAAAAGCATTTATAGATCTATACTAATTAAAAATTATGAAAAAAGCACAACTCGAGAAAGGAAATACCACCAGATCTTATCAGTCGACACTTTGCATTACGTCCTCGATGATGAACTTGGTGCCCTTGTATAAATATACATATATGTATATCCAAGCAAACACCCCTAATATGTTCTTTCCAAATTCAAAATAAAAGCCCTAATCTTCATATAATCTGCACTATGTTTCTGATCTGTACAACACCTGAGAAATCATGTGAGACCCGGAACCATTGCATTTTATGTTATTTGTATATTTGACATGTTTCTTTCAGTATATGAATAGCCTCGATGAATGGTTTATGTTCTAAGTTATAGAACAGTGTGTATAAATGTATTTCATGCTTTTTGGGGTTTGGTAGAGACTTGTTTGGCTAGTGGTTGGACTTGAAAACTAGTTTTGCATTGAAAAACACACTGCCCAGGAGTTCGGTCGACTAAAGGGCTTGGCCCTGTCGACTAGACCGAAAATTTTGAGTTCGGTCGATTGGACATGGGGGTTCGGTCGAGGATGGTACCTTTTTGGCGTTTCTATAAATATCCCAAGGACTGAGATATTTGTTTTAAACCTTTCTTAGAAGCTAAGTTATCCCTTTTCTCTAGCTTTTAGGGCCCGGGGCTTGGTTTTTTGTTGGTTTCTTTGTGGATCTTTGCTATCAGGGATGTGGGCTTCGCATCCATCCAGATAGATTCTCGTTTCGACGAGGTCTGGTTTTTTAGGCTTCGAGTTTTGACTCGCTGAGGTAGGATTCTAGACCCTACTGCTGTATAAGGGTAGTATATGTGATTATATGTGTTTTCACCGGGTAGAAAATACATCAAATGTGATTTTCATGTGTAAACCTTGGTTTCGAGTACAAGTGGATTTTTATGCCTTTTTTTCTTGTATACATGTTTTGGATGTGTGGTATCCGTAGTTTTTAAAATGAGGTTTGGAAACGAGGTGTTTTTTGAAAATGGTGGAAAAACGTATTTTTAGAAGTTTGGAACTAACCCGCGGGGTTGAGTCTCACCCTTTAAACATTTTGTTAGAAATAGTTTTAGATCTCCATGTCGATGGATTGGATCTCTTTTATACATGTGTTGTATAAACTATTTTACGGGTTTTCATAGTTGAGCTATGGTGGGTTTTTAAATGTTCTCCATAGATGTACCGTGATAGTGTGTGGTTTTGAGTTGAGCTTCTATTGCTCATTGGTGAAAGTCCAAAAACGTGCGCAGTGTGGGTTCACTACAGTCCCTTGGCTTAATCTCCGTAAACGTGGTTTGGTTATACTTCGTCCATCGATCGTGGAAATCCATAAAGAAATCTGGTGCCCCTTGAGTGGCTTTATTGTTGTAGCTCCGTATAGAGCTTGTCGTTATCTAGCAGGCCTTAAATGGTTCAGGACTAGGGTAATGGGTAGAAGTCTATAGTTATTATTTTTGTCTGTGTGGCAGAGTCGGTACATATGATTACATTTTATCTTTCTCCTCGGCTGATTGGCCTGAGTGGAGCTTATTGTATTTTTATAGCTTTCCCTTAACTGTGGCATGATATCTGTTAGGATGACATGCATGGTTTAAAAGATGAAAAATTATGGGGTTTTATGAGATAAAACATTTTTGAGACATGTGCTAGTCTGACAGAAAACTTGTGATTTTAGAAGAAAAACCTTTTTGCCTCCTGTAGTTGAGCTTGCATGCTTATGATTACATAGCATACTTTACAGCTTTATTGTCTATTTTTTATTGGACTTCGGCTCACGGTGTAGAAGTTTGCTGTAAAACCTTGTATGCCTTGAGACAATATATTTATTCATGTATGAGATTACATGTTTACAGTTTATGAGAGTTGAACTATGGAGATTTTTTTTATCCAAATGTAAAATATTTTTGAGTTGATGGTTTTTCAACTGCAAATCTTATTTTATCAAACGGTGTTTGGGTGGGCTTTCACGTGACCCTGGTGTTTGGAGCGTGACAACTTGGTATCAGAGTTCTGGATTCGAATACCTAAGAGCCATGGGAAAGAGGGTACATCATCCTGTGAGGATGTATGTGTGCTTGATTGCATGTGTTAAAGTCTTTCCTAACATAAGCATCATTCCCTGTTTAGCATGATGGTTATGTATATGTGGGCATGGAGGTTGGACATTAGGATTGATTAGTCTTTCTTTCTGGCGTTTGGATTAACGAACTTGGAAGCTATGTTAGAGACGCATTTTGCGAACGTGATTTCTAGCTCGAAATCTAAGTAGGTTATCCAGATGGACGAGTCTTTCTTGTTGGTTCTCCTCGGTATGTGAGATGTGATGACATGATCTAAGTGGCTATGTGTTAGCATACTTATATGTGATATGTCTTTTACGTTAGCAATAACATGTTGTTTAGATTCTTATCCTGTTATGTTGCTTTTGTATAGAATTATGTCCGCGCGGGGAGGACGAGGCCGTGGTTGAGGCCGTGGCCATGGTTCTGGCCAAAGGGGTATTTCAGTCCCAGATATTGGGGATGCTAATGCACCTCAAGGACTTGTTGACAGAGACCTAATGCATGATATGGTAGGATCCATCCGGCAGCTGGCTGAGGCCTCTAAGAGGAGAGAGAGCGTACCTGAGCTAAGCGTGACGGTTGCGATGCGTAAGTTTCGCCGTCTGGACCCTTCTACCTTTTTTTGGGGATCCTAACCCTACGGTGGCCATTGAGTGGCTGGAGCTGATTACTAGGATCTTTGATACTCTTTGGATTGAGGAAGATGATCTACGGGTTTCATTTGTTGCTTTCCAGCTGAGGGAGAGTGCTCATATGTGGTGAAAGTTTGCCAAGACTATAGTAGGAGGCACTTGGGAGGCATTCACGAAGCTATTTCTGGGGAAATACTTTCCAGTGACTTTGAGGGATCGCTACAAAGAAGACTTTCTTTTCCTGACTCAGGGGACGATGACAGCGGTTGAGTATGAGGCTGAGTTTACTAGCCTGTCCCGATTTGCAGAGGAGATTGTGCCTACTGACGAGTTCCATGCAAAATGGTTTGATAGGGTTTTAAGGCCCACTATCTGAGACAGAGTGGCAGCATTCAGGATGTAAGTCTTTGCAAAGTTGGTGGAGACTGCCATGAAGGTGGAGGACACTCTGAACGAGACGCGCAGAGACAGGGATAGTAGGGGTCAATCAGGTGGGGGACGCACACAAGATCGGGGACGCAAGGACAAGCGTTAGCGGACATCTGGTCATAGTTCTTATCCAATGGGGTCGTATCAGCCACAATCTTCTGCATCTACTCCTCCCGTAGCTTCAACGGGAAGGTTAGATCAGAGAGGGCTTCTTTGTCACAGATGCCAATGACCAGGGCATCGTGCAGCAGAATGCCAGAGTCCAGTGCCCGTTAAGGTATAGTCACAGTCGCAGGCGTAAGGGAGGGAGCCAGTGCTATGTTTTGAGTGTGGTCAGTCAGGGCACATTTGGAGGAACTGCCCCAGAGGAGGGAGCATGCAGAGAATAGCTAGAGCGCTTGTTACTCCATCTGCCCAGAGATGCCAGCCATCAAGGTTTGTAGAAGGGGGTGCATCAGTGCAGTTAGGCAGACATTCTACAGTTCAGGGCCATAGTGGACAAGCTAGAGCATATGTTCTTGTAGATCCCAGTTCATTCAGAGCACCAGTCGTACGCAATGCTGCTGCCACCACCTCCATGATCAGAGGTACTCTTCTAGTCTATAGAACATGGCCAGTGTTCTTATTGACACCAGAGCATCGCATTCGTTTATATCTTCTGCTTTTGCATCTGTATTGAGGTTGAAAATAGACTAGTTGGGTAGTGCTTTGAGCATGGAGACACTAGTCAGTGGGAGTGTGACGTTGAGTCTTGTCTGTAGATCCTGCGTGTTGGAGGTCATCGGTCGTTGTTTAGAGTTCGACTTTATTATTCTAGACATGACCAAATTTGTTGTCATCCTAGGGATGGATTGGCTGACCACCTATCGTGCCTTTATCGATTGCGATTGACGAAGGGTAACGATTTGTACACCGACGGGAGATTATTTTTGCTTTGTGGGAGACCGGGATGAGGGTTTGATGTCTTCACCCTACACTGTGCGAAACAAGGGCAACCTGGGTTTCCTCTTTTTAGCCCTTTTGTTGGATGAGGTAGTTGGGATTCGATGAGAGTTACCTCTAGTGATTTGCGACTACTCAGATGTCTTTCCTAACAATCTATTTGAGTTGCCACTGAGCCGTGAGGTAGAGTTCTCTATTGAGCTAGTTCCCGGAGCTGCTCCCATGTCTATACCGTCTTATCATTTTGCACCTGCTGAGTTGCGTGAACTTAAGGTACAACTTTAGGAGTTGCTTGGCAAAGGGTTTATACGCCTGAGTACTTCGCCGTGGGGAGCTCCTGCTCTTTTTAAAAAAAATAAGGATGGATCCTTATGATTGTGTATCGACTACCAGAAGCTGAATCAAGTGACAGTGAAGAACAAGTATCCGATGCCAAGAATAGGTGATTTGTTTGATCAGTTGAAGGGGTCGAGCTACTTTTCAAAGATTGACTTGAGATTAGGATACCACCAGTTGAGGATTAGGGACGAGGACATACCAAAGACCGCCTTCCGAACTCGCTATGGTCACTACGAGTTTCTGGTTAAGCCATTCGATCTAACGAATGCTCCTGCTTCGTTCATGAGTTTGATGAACCGGATCTTCCATCCTTATCTAGACAGTTTTGTAGTGTTATTTCTGGATGATATACTTATATATTCACCCACGAGGGAGGCATACGAGGATACCTGAGGATCACACTACAGACTTTGAGAGAGCATCGCTTGTATACGAAGTTCGATAAGTGCGAGTTCTGGATGCCTGAGGTGAAGTTTCTTAGACACGTAGTGTCAACAGACGGAATAGCTGTGGCTTTGTCGAAGACTGATGCTGTGACAGGTTGGGAGCGACCGAAGAGTGTCTTTGAGATTTGCAATTTTTTAGGTTTGGCAAGCTACTACCGACGGTTCGCAAAGGACTTTGTGAGACTTGCTGCACCAATGACGCGTCTGACACATCTGACTCGGAAGGGAGTTGTGTTTATTTAGAGTGAGTCCTGTGAGTTGGCATTCCAGGAGCTGAAGATGAGGTTGACTAGCACACCAATGTTGATTATCTCAGAGCGAGGCTTAGGGTATACAGTATACTATGATGCATCCCATAACGGTCTTGGCTGTGTTCTGATACAGGGAGGTAAGGTTGTGGCCTACGGTTCTGAGCAGTTGAAGACGCACGAGAAGAACTGCTCGACACACAATTTGGAGTTGGCAACCGTGATCTTTGCCTTGAAGACATTGCGTCACTATCTTTATATTGAGCATTTCGAGGTTTTGATCACAAGAGCTTAAAATACTTGTTTTCGCATGAGCTAAACTTGCGCCAACGACGATGGATGGAGTTGTTACAGGATTATGATTTTGACTTGCAGTATCACCCATGGAAGGCCAATGTTGTGGCAGACACACTCAGTAGGAGGTCTCACAGGTCGTTAGCTTCTGTGGCTATACGTGAGTGGGACATGCTTGGAGAGGTTACGGAGTTTGATTTGTGTCTTAAGGAGATAGCGACCGGTGCCACCCTATTTTTAGTAGTTACTCGACCAGCGTTAATAGCACGTGTGCTAGAGGTCTAGCGGACGGACCAGGAGGCTAAGATGATACGGGATCGTGTTGCTAGTAGAGAAGATACAGCGGGATGGATTGTGGGTTCAGATCAGAGTCTGAGGTTGGCTAGGAGGTTGTTTATGCTAGAGTCATGCCGAACTGATCTACTACGTGAGTGTCATCATTCTCTCCTTGTAGTGCATCTTTCAGGCACGAAGATGTACCATGACCTATGTCGTCAGCTCTATTGGACGGGAATGAAGAGAGATGTGATCCAATTTATTTCTCAGTGCCTTACCTATCAGAAGGTGAAGGCGAAACACCAGAGACCGACAGGATTGTTACAGTCATTGCCCATATCAGAGTGGAAGTGAGAGAACATCACGATGGACTTTGTGTCAAGACTTCCTCGATCACCTAGAGGACACAACGCTATATGGGTTGTGGTTGATTGGTTGACGAAGTCTGCACACTTTCTTTCCATCCGAGTGAAGGATTCGATTGATCGATTGAGTAGATTGTATGTCATAGAGATAGTCCGGTTGCATGGAGTGCTAGTGTCTATTATTTCTTACCGAGACCCACGCTTCTCACATTGCGCTTTTGGCAGAGTCTTCAGGAGGCTTTGGGGACGAACTTGATGTTCAGTACTACTTTTCACCCCCAAAAAGATGGTCAGTTAAAGAGGACCATATAGATTCTGGAGGATATACTGAGGGCTTATGTCCTTGATTTCAGACATTCTTGGGAGGATCATCTACCGTTGGCAGAGTTTGCATACAACAACAGCTATCAGTCCAGTATTGGTATGGCACCGTATGAGGCTTTGTATGGTAGACCATGTAGATCGCCCGTGTGTTGGGCAGATGTGGGAGAGACCACAGTCTTAGGACTCGCATGGTGCGGGAGATGACAGAAAAGGTTGCCGTGATTCGCCAACGCCTTATAAGAGCTTAGAGCTGCCAAAAGAGTTATACAGATCAGAGGAGGCGACCTTTGGAGTTTGTAGTGGGGGATCATGTGTTCCTAAAGGTCTCGCCACGTAGAGCTTTGATGAGGTTTGATCGTAGCGGGAAGCTATCACTACGCTTCATTGGACCATTTGAGATCCTCGACAAAGTTAGAGAGGTCGCATATCGTTTGGCTTTGCCACCTCAGTTAGCATCTATGCATAACGTGTTCTACGTTTCTATACTTCGGAGGTACGAGCTTTATCCTTCACATGTGTTAGATTGGGCTGAACTGCGGGTTGATGAGGATGTCACTTATGAGGAGCGTCTAGTAAAAATTCTAGATACAAAGGAGCAGGAGTTACGGGGGAGGACAATTGCATATGTCAAGGTCCTATGGCTTCATCATGGGATTGAAGAAGCGACATGAGAGCTCGAGTCTGGGATGCGTGCGAGATACCCAGACCTGTTTACCTCGTGACCTTGTTGCGAATTTCGGGGGCAAAATTCCTTAAAGGGGGAGAGTTGTGAGACCCGAAACTGTTGTATTTTATGTTATTTATATATTTGACATATTTCTTTAAGTATATAAATAGCCTCATTGAATGGTTTATGTTTCAATTTGTAGAACAACATGTATAAATGTATTTTACGCTTTTCAGGATTTGGTAGAGGCTTGTTTTGCTAGTGTTTGAACCTGAAAACCAGTTTTGCATCGAAAAATACACTACCCGGTAGTTTGGTCGACTTGAGGGCTTAGCCCAGTCGACTGGACCGAGAATTTTGAGTTCGATCGACTAGACATGGGGGTTCGATCGACGGAATAATACCTTTTTGGCATTTCTATAAATATCCCAGGGGCTGAGATATTTATTTTAAACCTTTCTTAGAAGTTAAGTTACCCCTTTTCTCTGCCTTCTCTCTAGCTTTGAGGGCCTGGGGCTTGGTTTTTTGTTGGTTTCTTTGTGAATCCTTGCTATCGAGGACGTGGGCTTCGCATCCATCCGGACAGATTCTCATTCCGACGAGAATCGATTTTTGAAGCTTCGAGTTTTGACTCGCCGAGGTAGAATTCTAGACCCTACTGCTGTATAAGGGTGATATATGTGATTATATATGTTTTCACTGGGTAGAAAATACATCAAATGTGATTTTCATGTGTAAACCTTGATTGTGGGTAAAAGTAGAATTTTATGCCTTTTCTTGGTTATATACATGTTTTAGATGCGTGGTATTCGTAGTTTTCAAAATGAGATTTAAAAACGAGGTATTTTATGAAAATGGTAAAAAAAAAACGTATTTTTTGAGGTTTGGAGCTAACCTGCGGGGTTGAGTCTCACCCTTTAAACATTTTGTTGGAAATGATTTTAGATCTCCATATCGATGGATTGGATCTCTTTTATACATGTGTTGTATAAACTATTTTATGGGTTTTCGTAGTTGAGCTACGGTAGATCTTTAAATGTTCTCCATAGATGTACCGTGACCGTGAGTGGTTTTGAGTTGGGCTTCTATTGCTCCTTGGTGGAAGTCCAAAAACGTGGGCAGTGTAGGTTCGCTACGGTCCCTTGGGTTAATCCCCGCAAACGTGGTTTGGTTATACTTCGTCCATCGGTCGTGAAAATTCGTAAAGAAGTCTGGTGCCCCGTGAGTGGCTTTATTGTTGTAGTTTCGTATAGAACTTGTCATTACCTAGCAAGTTTTAAATGGTTCAGAAGTCTATAATTGTTACCTTTGTCTATGTGGAAGAGTCGGTAAATAGGATTACATTTTATCTTTTCCCTCGGTTGAGTGGCCTGAGTGGAGGTTGCTGTATTTTTACAGCTTTTCCTTAACTGTGGTATGACATTTGTTAGGATGATATGCATGATTTGGAGGATGAAAAATATGAGATTTTATGAGAAAAAACCTTTTGAGACTCGTGTTAGTCTGACGAAAAACTTATGATTTTGGAAGAAAAACCTTTTTGGCTCCTGTAGTTGAGCTTGTATGCTTATGATTGCATAGCCTATTTTACAGCTTTATTGACTATTTTCTATTGGGTTTCGGCTCACGATGTGGAATTTTACTGTAAAACCTTTTTAAGTGAGCACGAGGAGTTGACCTAGATTCTTGTGGTGGCGGAAGACTAGTTGTAGTTTCCCTATTTTGACATGTACTTTTACATGTGATGCCTATTTCAAAAGGCGAGTTTTGTACGCCTTGAGGCAATATATTTTTTCATGTATGAGATTGCATGTTTATAGTTTATGAGAGTTGAACTGTGGGGATTTTTTTTAACCAAATGTTAAATATTTTTGAGTTGATGATTTTTCAACTGCAAATCTTATTTTTTCAAACGGTGTTTGAGTGGACTTTCGCATGACTCTAGTGTTTGGGGCGTGACAAATCACACCTTACATTCAATCAAGACCCTTAAAGATCTACACCTTCTTGTTCTTCCTCATCTTTGATCTCAAAGAATCAGAGCTTCAACCTTCAAATTTCTCAACTCAAATGCACCGATCTAATCGTGAATCACAACCTCCTAATCTAATACTCTTTCCACAAGATCAACCTCTTCTTCAATCATTGGTTTCGCTGGAATCAAATCCTATGCGTTTGGCAGCGGCGACGACAGCAATGGATCTGTGCTCGCTATGAGAGAGAGAGAGAGAGAGAGAGAGAGAGAGAGAGAGAGAGAGAGAAAGAAAAGAGAGAGAAATCTTTGATTTTCGAGAGATAAAGGGTTCAAATAACTACAAACCCCTATATCTTTATTCACCAAATCGATCCTCCCTATCTTCATCACTTGAGAGCTTCCAATCATCGAAACCTCCATAGCCGATATATATTACTAATCTAAGTCCTAGGATAACCTAACTATTTACGAGCCAAAAAGGAAGAACAAAGGAAGAAGAAACAGTGATTTCAGTGGAGCCAAAATGGAAGAATAGAGGAAGAAGAAAGAGGCAATTTCGGTGGTGGTGAGGGGTGTAATTTTGGCCTGGCCTGGCCCGGCCGTGGTTCAGGCGGGTCAAGCCTGGTCCGAGCCCGTTGGGCTTCTGTCAAATTTTCGGGTCGGGTTGCGCTTTTTTATTCGGGGGTCGGCCCAGGTCCTAAGGGTATTGGGCTCGGGCTAGGGTCTCGGGCCTCAGGCCTGGGCATTTAGACCGGCTTTGGGCAGGCCTTGATTTTTTTGGATTTGTTTTTGTTTAATTTATATTTTTATTACTTTTATATATTATTTAATTTATAAATTTATAATATAATGTTAGTTTACTACTTTATTAGTAGTAATTAATATATTAACTTAAAAATTATAAACTTAAAGTTTATTATATTATATAAGTTTATAACTAATAATTTATTAGTTTATATATTATAAACTAATGTATTAATTTATAATAGTAAGTATTTAAATTAAACTATAAACTGGTTACTAGCTTATTATATTATATAAATATAATTTTATTATTTTATTAGTTATTTAACATACGATTGAAGTTCTAAAATTACATTCTCAAGTTTTTCTCAAAGGTTTGAGATAACATACATTCAATATTCAATAATACTTTCATTACATCATTTGCATTAACCACATGTACAACATAAACAAAAGACAATATAGCTTCGTCTACTGGTCCCCCCCCAAAGGCATCCACAACTTTAGTGCCTCCTCGCTCTTCGGAACCTGAAAGTGTTTTATATATATACATGAGCCGAAACTCATAAGATATAGATTAACTTAGATGTAATGCATGATTTGTGAGATGTGATTGGTGCAACTAGGATAAAATGCACGTTCCATAAATTTGTCATTTATTCCCACACACACACACTCACGCACGCCAAGTTATTCATTCATTAAGCTTTTTTTTTTCAGCATATTCCTTTCTTTCACATCTATTCTCGTTTCTCAGTTTTTCACAAAAATCAAATCACATTTTCATTACCCGGTTTATTACAAAAATCGTATCACAATTAATTTATCACAATTAATGAACCAATATCGGGTGCAGCTTGTAAAAACCCCTCCCTATTATCCTAATAGGCTACGCGAAGCCATTGGTTAATAGATAACTCTATAACTCACCACGATACAACACCACATTTTGGGGGCAAACCCGTAGGCATGTGGTCCCCATCTTGCGCAAGTTTTCGATCTTTCAGCGCGGACCCGCCAGGCCAACTTAATTCACATTAATGCATACGTTTCATTATTTGTTCATTTTTCACAAAAAATCTTGGAGTTCAACCCACAGCTGGTTCCTCTCCCCAAATATTTTCTCATAATACCTCTTTTCAATTTTTACATTTCAACTTCCCATTTCATTTCCAATCAAATCTTATTTTAACATTCCATTATTTCTTTCAATTCAAATGCCATCATAAATTTCAACACATAATTTCTCATAATCACATTCCAATTATCAACTCCATGAAATGCTAACGCATAATTAATTCACACATGGTCACATCATTTGAAACAAATGGAATACACCCATCATATATATATAAGTTAAAATCTATATTTTCTCTTTAAAACATAAACTCCTGAATGATAACCATATCACTACATAGTCCACAATTTTCCACACCCATACTAGCTCTCAAGACCTTAGTCATATATCAAAACCCATTTTTATCGCAAACACCGCCAATCGGTACGATACTAGCATCCTAACCCAAGTGTAGTGAGGTAGGTAAAACCATAACCCAAGGGATAAGGAATTTGATAAATAGGTTTAATATTGATGAAAATATCCATTTTAAAAGCATTTGGCCAAAAATAGGTTAAAAAGGGTTAAGAAAATTTAACATACCCTCACCATTTTAATCATAAATTTTTTTACAAAATGAATTCTTTTGTGAGAGTAGTCTTATTGGAAAGAAGACTTCCGGGGCTTCGATTTGAGTACAAGAACGACCCAATTCGGAGTTCGAATAATGGAGATATGATCGAACAAAGTTGACCCTGCGTAGTCAGTCCGCTCAAGCGGGCGTAGGGCGCTCGAGCGCCCAACTCTCTGCCAGTTTAGCACTCGAGTGAACAAGGATCCGCTTAAGAGCGCTGTCACCCGAGAAAATCCCAGATTTGCCCCTGTTTTGATTTTCAAACCCCAAAATGCATAAACATTCAAATTTAAGCTTTAAATCACCTTTTCAAATCACAAAACATTGTATTCAAAGTCTCATAACCCTCCTTTCGACAACAATTTCTCAAAGATATGATTAAATCACTTCTCTAAAAACCCCAATTTCATAAAACTCAACTCAACTCACACACACCTATCAAATATTCAAATTTCATATGAAATATACTTGGTTTTTACATTTGTAAGAAAAATATCAACCCAAATCAATAAAGACATATGAGAGAATCTAGATCCTACCTCGGGTTTGCTCAAAAGATTGAAATTCCTTTAGATTCTCCTTCCTAGGGTTTTGGTTGTGGATGTTCTTGCTCTTTTGATGCTCCATCCACTATCTCCTTACTCCAAAGCTTGGTTTCCATCGCCGGTGGCTCTCAATCTTGCTTCAATCCATCAATTTCTATGGTAGAGGGTTAGGATTTGTTATGGTGTTTGGGTTTCTCTCAATCTCTCTCTAGAGCTTTGAAAAGAAAAGAGGAAGAAGATGAGTAAATCATAAACCCAAAGGAATGGGTTCTCACGTGGGTAACACACACACACACACACACACACACACACACACACATATATATATATATATATATATTATAAATATATGCCCCCAAAACTTCTCCAATGTTCCAGAATCCTCCTGACATTTCCCGAGAGTCCGCTCGAGTGAACTCCTACCACTCGAGCGGTGAATTCTGAAGCTGAATGCTGCGAATTTCCTTACAATTCAACCCAAATCTCTAACTTTGCTCACATTTAAATATTTTGAATTATTCATTATTAACATCATTCGTTACCATATATCTCAATTTCATTTTCACATATTACTACTTCAACCATTAACGAGCAAAATTTTGTAGCCCTCATATCCAAATTTATTTTGACCTCTTCTCTTACCGAAAATATGAAAAATAAAATAAATATGTACCGGGCTTCTACAACAGTTCAAAGAAAGCATAAACAAAAGAAATTGTGCATACCACACCCTAAAATATTAGGGTTTTAAGCTGTCAAACCCTAGAAACAAAGCAAAGGCAGTGGTCTCTATTTCCTGCTTCTACTTCCTCCGTGCGTCAATATATACATCTGTGTATATCGTCTCTTTGATCGTCATCTTCTCGAGCGATCGTTGGCCTATGGTTTAAACTCTCATGTCGGTCTGAATGAATCATCCTTTCCATGAAGGTAAATCTTTATTTGTTAGGCAAGAGAATTGTGACGCCCCGAAATTTGGAGACATCTAGAGCGATAAGTAGCTAATAATGGTGCAGAATAATAATAAGTGATTAATACCCATAATGCAGAAAAATAAGAATATCATAAGAATTAAGATTACAGACCTAAAAGAAAGTGTATATATCAGAAAATATTACAGAAAGCAACATTAAGTACGATCAGCTCAAAAGAAATCAAGTACGGCAGACTGGAAGAGTTCCGTCTCATGGGAGCCACGATTCCACCTCTTTTGGCACCGGATAGTTGGCGGGAACTTTCGCGTCCTCAAAGCCTGGCATAGAATGCCGTGAGTTAAAGCCCAGAAGGAACAACATAATTATACAAAAATTTCTCCAAGTATAGGTCGACACATAGCAAATAAGATGACATGATAAGTATGACAGTAAGCTATGATGAGAATGATGCAATCAATTTAATTTGCTAATCCAATTTACACTTAAGTTATTCTAGGTTCTCCCAACCGGAGTGAACCATCCTAAACTCCATGATCCTAAACACGCTGAGCAAGCCTACCGACCGACGAAGAGCGTTCCTTAAGCCGTGAGATGACTACATAGCGGACTAAGTGTCCAACAGGGTCATCATTGACGACAAGGTGTCAGCGACGGTCTGGCCCTCGAATATCAGGTCAAGGACCAGCGCGGGATCGCAAAACTTAACTCTTATTATTACGCCACCCGAACCGCCTTCACTAAAAAAATATATACATCATAAACAATAGGATGCATTTAGCACTTGAGGTAAAACCATCCCAAAATAATTCAGGACATATAGCCAATATCACAATATTCTAATTCCATCAATTATGGTACCAATCCTAAGATTCAATTTTCATTCTCTTTCTCAAAATCTTTAAGTGAACCCCGTAAACCCATTCAATGATGACGTGGCATGATACTACAGGCTAAAATTTTAATTTTTCAATTTACATGGGAATTCATGTATGGATGTGATTAATTAGCGTGTAAGACAAAAAATACACCAATTAATCTAAAATCACCTCAAACTACTTAGACTAAAACATAATATGAATAGATCAACGATTTAACCAATTTGCATGTAAATAATTCAACAACTAAAATCATGTAAATATATCAAGACAATATTACACATTCTAATTATTTAATCATGCATAACACGACGTAAGAAAACCCCAAACACTAACGTTAAAGCAAAAGCACATTTAATCATAGTCAGGATTTTCAGTTTTTAACTACTGGTTTTAGGATTTTTAAATTACCTAGACTTGGAAATAAAATCTGATATTTGGTAAGCACCCTTTTTTGGATGTTCTGAACACTTTTTATATTTTACACTTTTTCAAATTTTTCCTCTAAGGACTCGGTTTTAACAAAACCAATTTCTATGATAGTATAGAGAAAAACTTCCAGAACAGCAGCGTGAAAACTCAGTGGCTTCAAAAATAGAAATGAGGACCTAGATTTAAAAATTTATTTTTAAAAGTTTTACCGTTGTAGATCTACGAGTTTACAAACTCTGAAACTTGACCTTGTATTTCTTTCATTTTTCTTGAATTTATTAAGAATATTCTACCAAGCAGTGTCCAGATTTGACACACTTAGGGAGAATCGTTGCCATTTTCTCTATACATATGCAAACGAGTTGATTCTAATGGGGTTAGAAAGATAAGACATTTATCTATCCAACCACATAAAAATCACACCGAGAGTGCACTGCTACAGTAAATGGCCTAGATTCAAAGTGGTCTGTCCAAACAGCCATTTTAACTCAATTTACTTCTCTATTTTTAAAAAAATAGAAAAAAATCTTTGGACCTCAAGAAAATTTGTGCATGCAAATAATATATACATGAAACTACAGTAAAAAATTTAGAAACTTTTGATGAGTCTAGATCTCTCAAAAAAAATAGCAAAAATTAAATTTTTGACAAAAACCCTTTCTGGACAGATTTGAGTATGAAGAAAAAATGTGCTTTTTGAGTTCCTAGGCCCATAGCCCTTACATGCATGGCTATATCTCTCATATATATGGCCTATATATGAGATATAAACCATTTGTATGAATAAAAAACAAGAGAATATGGTGGATGATTGAGGAGAAAGAATAGAAGTAAAAAATAGGTTCAAAATCACATCTCATAGTGCTGAGCATGGATCTTGAATCTAGAGATGTTTAGGAGCTAAGAAGATCTTAAAATATGAAAAATAAGTATATAAGAATATTGTTCCTACTTTGGATATGCTTGATGGATGATGGATATAGATGCACATTGAACAAGAATACCAAGAACACTTGAACATTTTGAAGAACACACTCTAGATATCTATTTTCTCTCTCTAAAACACTCTCATAAACACTTGGAGGAAAAATTATAACACAAAGAGGGAGAGGGAGAGAGGGTGCCGAAATATGGGGAGGGGGGTTTGGTCTTTTAAAAATATTTTTGTAGCTAAAAATAGGTTTATAATGTGTGTGTAAAACCTACAGAGATCTGCACCTACTTAAAATGCATGCATGTCTTACAAATATATAAAAAATATGGGTTGAGTGTGCAAGTGCACAAAGTGGCCGGCCATGGGGTTTTGTTTGGGCTCCATTTTTAAATTTTGTTACTTTATATTATTTTGTTATATATTTAATACTATATATGTACTACATTATTCAAGAATTGTATTCAAAAATTAACTTAATGTATATTTTTAACTATATATATTAAAGATTTGAATTAATATAGCAATTTTAGGTGTTGTACTTAATTTTTATATCTTAGTTTAATTATAGCATTATTTAGTTGTGATGGTTGGGCTAAATTTTTATTTTTGTGCAATTTCGTAACTTGATGTATATTTTTTATTATTTTTATATTAGTTTTAATTTAGTTTGATGAGTTTAAATTTTAAAACTTAATTTCATGATTTAATATTATTTTATCATTATTTAATTATTTATATGTTGTATTATGTCTTTTTATGTTAAAATATAAATTGGCTTAAAATTATATTATTATATTAGGTTGTTATTTTTTTATTATAATATTAGACTACTTGTAGAGATTTATGCATATA
>JAOTRH010031406.1:0-21045 GCA_034768845.1 Heliamphora exappendiculata | reverse complement strand
TTTAAAATTGTATTAATATTAAAATATTTTTCATTTCATTATTATAATTTATCAACCACCACCAAACCCCGTGGTTAACACCACCCTTTCATCGTATGCAAGGCATTTGTGGTTGTTATTGACTTCAAGGTAACCCCAATGTACCAACTCTTAAAAAAATACAGTGTTTGATATTGTTGGAATTATAAATTTAAAAATTACAAATAAGAAAAAAGTAATTATTATTTTAATAAACAAAAACTACAAATGATAGTAAAAGTTGAACACTTAATTTTAACTAATAATATTTTTATTTGTTAGTTTAAAATAAAAAGTTACAAGCAATAAATTTAAAATCACACTTGAATATTCTATCTTTTTATTGGGCTCCAAGTCAAAAGCTAAAAAATAATCTCAAACCAACACCTTAATTGAATATATATCAGTTTTTATTTTTATCTTTTTTTTTATTTTTTTATTTTTAAAAGAAGAAGTATGGATGTTAATATGCAATATTCTTTTTCTTTTAATTGAAGATGTCTCGTTTGATTTTCGATTTGAAGCCTACTTCTAGCCTAGTTTTAAAAGAATCAAATATTCAAAAAATAACATTCTATCCCTATTCTAACGACTAAAGCCATATTTTAATTAAGTGAGTTTTTTTATTTTATCTAACATAAAATAAAAAAGAAATCGGTTAAACTTGGGCTCTATTGGCAACTTTGTTTTTTTTTGGGTTATTTTTTTGCTAAAAATGTCAAAAAATCAAGATTACCCATTTAGAAAAATCAAAATACGTACAAGTTCTCAGAATATGCTATTCAAACTCTCACTACTTTTTAAATATAATAATACCATTTATTCATAACATATTTACTACAACTACCAATTACTTATAATTGTTAATATCAAATATATAAAAAATTAAAATTATCTCTTTTAAACAAAAAGCAAAAAAAAAAACTAACTTTTTACACAAATAATTAATTTTAAAAAAGTTAACTTAAAAACAAAATTACCAAACAATTTACTTTAAACTCAATTTAATTTTTTTAACTAAAAATATAAAAATAATAAAAAAATTAACTTTTAAAATTAGCGCCCTAGCTAGTTAGTAAACCAAGCATAAACTCCATCCATTTCTAGCTTTTGTCACTGTACTTTTCTTTCCTCTGGTCATATTTTCTCTCGTCATATTTTTGAATAATTACTTATTTATTTATTTAATATTATATATTTTTATTTGTAGTAAATTTTTTTATTTTATAGTCAAATTATTATACTTTTAAACTCATCTCATTGAGACGAGCTAAAAAAATAAAAAATTTAATCAAAATATAAAAAAATTTAAAAAAAATAAAAATAAACTAAAATAAATCAATAAGCGAAATTTTACGTTCCTTTTTTTGTCTTTAGTAGATTTTTTTTAATTTTTTGATTAAAAATTTTTACTTTTTGAATTAATCTGATTGAGGCGATTCAAAAGAGTTAAAAATTTTAGTCAAAAAATAAAAAAAAATCATAAAAAATAAAAATAAGCAGAATTGGTGACATTTAACTCAAAAAGGGCCAATTGTAGAGGTTGAAGGAAGAAATATGTGAAAGTCAAAATATTAGAGGGAGCAAGAAAGAAGTGAAAGTCAAAAAATGAGAGAGAGAGAGAGAGAGAGAGAGAGAGAGAATTACTTGGACCCCATAGATCATAGGCAGTTAAAATTAAGAGTGTACTGGATGCCATAGATCATAGGAAGATAGACACTTCTTCACTTTTCTCATGCCACTTTTTGTGCTACCTAAAATAGCTTTACTCAATGTAACAAAAAAACCCAAATACAGAAAAAGGGCCATCCACTTTTATGTCTCATTATTAATGAGCAATTATTCGCTGTCTTTTTTTATGTTGTTCTAAATAAATTTGAATTATTTATTTGTTGGTTTCACTATTTTTAAAGTGAAACTCATATAAATGTATGGCTGGGCAAGGCAGCCCCTTTAATAAATGCATAGATGCTCTGGCTTTAGAGCACTACAATATATATATATATATATATATATATATATATATATATGAGCGGGATAAATATTTGATTTTTGCCATTTCTATTTTTTTTTAAAAAAAAATTTTGGTAAAATTTTTTACTTTTTTAGTTTGTCTCAATTGAAAAATTAAAAAGTCAAAAATATTAAAAAATTCACAAAATACAAAAATAATTAGGAAAATGGCTTATTGAGTTATTTTAACTTGTTATTGTCTTCTTGAAAATTTTTGAATATTTTTATCTGATAATTTACTTTTTCGATTAAAATAATTAAAATAATTAAAAAATAAACAACATTATGTAGAAGGCCCCTGGAACCTACAACTTTCCAGAGCTGGAACTTACAAGTTTCCAGGTTCTATTAAAGTATTGCTATTGGGAATACGGGGAGCGTGCATCAAAAGCACATTATGTTATTGTGTTCTTCAAAAGCTATGGTTTTCAAATAAATATTTTAACCGGATTGGTTTATTATGTAGAGTTTGTGAAACTTATTATCGGTACAAAAAATAAAATTCATCCGATAACTTTAACTATATGATTAGAAAACCTTTATTTAATTTTTTTTAAAATTATATTTATTATTTATTTATTTGTAACTAAACGTAATCAATATATATATATAGCCACATATATCGTATTAACTTTATTTTTTTATAAATATCAAGCGCAACAAACTCTACATAATAAATAAATCCAATAAAAAAATATATCGGAGAGTATACTCGTTACAATAGGGTGCTATGATTTTGAGTAACGCTAACCTTTGCCCAGCTACTGGTGTTTTTGTTGCTGATTGTAGGAGGCCACTTATTAAAACGTTGATTTTGAAGCTGCCCAGGGTTGCTTTTTGAAGACCGCTTCTACTTCTGAAGACTTGCCAATTTATATAACAAGTTATAATGGTTAATGTGGTATATATCTATTAATCAAGGTCTCAAATTCTTTTCAAAAAATTTAACGGTAAGATAAAATTTATTGGAATTTTTGTCTTTTTGATCAGTTATTATTTAATTCAAGTATAATTACTAATTAAAATGTGATAATTATATATTTTTTAATTGAATTGTTATTATTTAATTTGAGTATTTGAACAATCTATTAATTTGCTACTATTATTATTACTTTTTTACGTTTTTTGTCTCTTATAATTTCAGTCGTCATTGTAAGTCACTGAATAATTTTAAAAAAATAATAATAGTGCTTTTAGGCACGGGTTATGCCTAACTTATTGAATAAGTTTAAAAGCCCCTTTGTCTTGTTGCTGAAAATGCCATAACCCAATTCATTGAACAGTGTTATTTTTTAAAATTTCATTTTAGGTATTGAACAATAAAGGGCAATCAGTGTATGAAGCTCTCCTATATGTGGGATCCAGAAAAAGAGATGGACCACAAAAAATTATTTTTACTTCTCAAACTCGTGACTTAAAGGTCACACGGCGACAATTCCACAATTGCGTCTCCCCTTCAAGTATTGAACAGGACATGGAAAATGAAATGTTTAATTGGAGCAGGGCAGTTTGCTACTAGAGCTGCCTCAGCACTTGTGTAGTTCAAATGGCTTACCATTGAAAATTAACACTTAAAAATTACTTTGCTGCACACACAAATTTGTTGCACAAAGTTATATTCTAACGAGTACAACAAACAACTTGTTAATTACTAAAGCAAAAATGTGTAATCTTTTAATGTACAATCAATGAGGGCGCATTTCGTTTTGGAGGATAGAAGACCTGAATTGAACTAATAATTCGGAAAAGATTTTTATCCTATGTTTGTTCTTTTTTTTTTTTTTGGGTATCCAGGTTAATTTTTCAGATTGAATTCTTGATCCCTTTTATGAACCATAAATAGGAGTGGAGTGTGGTATAAATAGTCCATTAATTAGAGCGGGGAAGGGATTAACTGTGAAATAATAATTTTGGTCCAAAATGCTTTTTCGGTCTTTAAAAAAATTGGTAGGAGTTTGTCAGGTGATAATAATTTTATTTTGGACATGGGATCACTAGCCGAATTATCCTTATTATGGCGATTAAACAAGGTAGCATTGTTTGAAGTAGATTGGAAACATAAAATTAATGAACAAGCCTTGAAATTTTTTAGGACATGTAATAGTTTTCCCCTTGCAAGCTACGTGTAAGTATTGATCATTCCATCATAATGTACATATGAAGCCACTATTCATGTTGGAGGACAAAACCCATGTGTTATCCATTAAATCAGGAATAATGATTTGTTAAATAATTGCAGCATGAATCAGAGAGATGTTGGACCCTTTTTATTTATTTGTTTTTGGTACATGGGAAAGAAAAGAAAAACAAACAAATCTTGTTGGACCCCTTTTGTGAAGCTGCGCGCATTGTTGTAGAACAAAAATGAATAATTAATCAGGAGTAGTGCGGATAAGCTAAGGCCTAGGGATTGAACTTGTTTACCTTGAAGCATTCACCAAGTTGAAGAGAGACTTAAACTTTTACCCTACCCAGGGTATGGTTACCTTCCTGTCCAAAGGATATTGGGGAAAATGTCTATTATTACTCCGAGTGGAAGTGATTGAGTATTAAACTTTATACATTTTGACCTTTTAATTTATTACTTACTATAATTTACTTTGTTTCATGGTTTCGGGCCATTGGAGCCATTTGGATGCAATTGGAGCATAATTAAAGGCCTAAACAGTATTCAAAATATCAAAGCACTACATCATTAATGTTAAAAAGTCACCCTTAAAAAATTAAAAAGATATCACTTTTTATTAAAAGTGTGATAAAATATATAAGTAAAATTTGTAATCTCACTTTATCAAATAAAGTGAGATTATATACATTTTTGTCTCATTTATTAAACAAACGTGATAGTAAATTAATTTTTTAATCTCACTTTTTTCTTGTAAATGTGATTAAAAATTAACTAAAACAAATTCTTAACTTTTCAATTCCCTCTCTCCGATAGTTCTCAAGCACCCTCTTGCCCTCTTCGACAGAAATAGATTTCCTCCTATCTCTCTCTCTCCTTTGTTCTCCCTCTACCATGTAGTTGTGCAACCTTTCCTATGCCTCTATGTCTCTCCCTTGCATAGTAGTGTGCGACCTTTTCCATTCCTCTCTGTCTCTTCCTTGCTCAGCACTTGTGATGCTCCTATTCCGCCACCATTGACTACTTCAACCCCTACCGCTGCCACCGTGCAGGGTATTTGCCACCACCATGTGCGGATGCTTTGAGGGAGCACATGTGTAGGGACTCGGTCCCTTATTATTTTTTAGTGTTAATAAAAACAAGTATGTTATGTTCGGTGTGAACGGTCAGACATGTAGATCATGCGTAAGAATTAAAATTTGAGCTGTATATGTTTGCTAACGATGAATAGAAGTTGGATAATACATAAGAATGTTGTTGAGTGATGTTTAACATATGTTTGGTTCAGTTTTAGCCTTCGCGGTTCGGGGTTCCTGCCTAGTTTTGACCACTCGAGCAGATAGTCGGCGTACAGCTTATAAGTTACGGGTTTTAACATTTTGCTTTCATTCTTTCCTTTTCTCTCCCTCTCTAGAATAGAAGTAAGAGCTAGGGTTTGGGTTTGGAGGGTTGTTTGGAGCTTCATAGCTTCTCTTGGTGAGATATCTCACGTCTATCTTGGCTGTTTACGCGTTGGAGGCTCGAGCTAGACGTTGGAGGGTCTCTTCTCACCCATTTGTTGGAGATTCTCACAGTTGGAATTCGTTTGAGCGTTTCTTTTTTGTGTGGATCTAGCATCCCAAATGTAGAACCTTTGATTATCCTTGAATATCTTTGCGATATGTGTTGTATCTTAAATTTTGTGAACATAAAAACATAAAAATGATGTTTTCAAAGCCTTAGGTTATGATTTGATGTTAATGAAGGTTGAATCTTAATCTTATGGATGATTTAACATAGTTCTCTCTTTACGTTGTTGTTGAATACAGTTGGACTTGAAAAATGATGGGTTAGGATTTGAATTTGAGCTTAAATCATGAAATTTGGGGATTTTGGGGTTAAGGGACCCATTTATTGAAATTGATGTGATTATTGGTTAAATTGAGGGTTGTGATAATCTATTGTGTTTACATTCCATGAGTTTGTATGGCACATGACTATATCGAGTATTAAAATTTGGGGTTTTCAGTGTAAAACCAAAAAAACACACGTAGTGATATAGGTTTGGGCCAGAGGAACCAGGTTGACGGTTGGACTCGTCTTGGTTGTTAATGAAATAAAATAATTAAACAAGTGAATTACCGTGTGATGAAATTGAATGATTAAGTTCGGGCACGAGTTAATCTTCGGTGAAAAATCAAAAACTTGCGCAATGTAAAGTAGACCCTTCTATCGGGTTAATTCCTGTAAAAGCGTGCTCTTGGGCAGCCCACCCATCGATGTATCTAAGAAAAATTGAAAATGTGTGCACTCCCATGTCAGGCTATATTTATTGGGTATTTATTCCTCGAATCTTGTGTGAATCGGTGGTAATAAATACGCTCGAATCTATAGGCGCCGTCCGGGTTGGTACTTGATTGAATTGATGAATAAATCGGGTTAGTAAAACATTAATTGGATGAATGGACGAAATGATGGAATATGAAAATACGTTGAATTGATTGAAATGATATAAGGTTGGGTGTAATGGTTAATTTGACTTTAACCACGGAATATTGAACTTTAACTCCTTTGTCGAAAACTTGGTTATATATTGAAAATTTCACTTTGGACAAATAGTGTTCGTATTGAATAAACTTATGTGTGCACCCCACATAACTATCTTTACATATTATGCATATGTTTATTATTAGTTCTTTTCCTATAATCTTCGGCTCATGTTATTTAACAACATTTCAGGTGATAGTGGGAAAAAGGTTTCGGAGTATGATGGATGGTGGATGGACTCCTTTTGAGTGGTTGATAGAATTACACTTTTTTTTGTGTTATCTTTGAGAAATAAAATTGTAATGTAATTCTTGTTTTCTTTTGGAGTACGTATTTTAGATTGCAACACCCGTGTTGTAAGATCTTAAGATCGTATATTTATTTTATGTGTGTATGTGAGGACGTTTGGTTTATTTGTTGGGTTGAAAATTTTAATCTTTTAACGATGTATCCCAATATTGAAGTTTGATTTCGGATTCCTAGGTTAAAAGATGACTGTTTTACTCTCAAATGTTTGTTTTACCTCACGAATTTGCCTGTCCGAATCATGTTCAAATGATGAAAAAAGTGGTGATTTTTTCAACATTTAGAAAATGGTCACATTTGTTTGAGTATTTCTCCAAAATGTTACTTGGGTTTTATTATTTCGAAATCGGGACATTACAGCGTGGGGAATGCACCAAATATCTATTGTTTTTAGAAAATATTCTTTTTCCTTTTTAAAACAAAAGTCCAAGATATCTGAGCTTCAATTTTAAAAAATGGAGTCACCACTTGATTTAAAAAAAAAAATCAAGAAAAACTAAAAGAAGGATGCGGGTCTTTTAAAAATGTAAGCGAAGAACAGAGGGTTTGAAATCTAGGGTATGAAAATGGAAGGTATTAGACACCATTTTCGCCTAACCATAAGGTAGGCCTTTACTTTGTCAATGCTGGTTCTTATTGTATACTTTTTAAATGTAACATATACAGAATAGGAGGTTAAAAAAAGTTTAAACAAAAATAAATAATGAAACAAAAATCTGACTATGATCCTAGAGTCATGCAACTTGATTATTATTTCTAAATATATTACACATATTGTTTGAGCAAAGTAAAGGAAAAAACATGTAAATAAGCAGTAAGCGAATAACTAAGATTTTAAGAGTCATACAATAATGTTTATGTCCCTATCATGCTGTAAACAGGCTGTACAAAACAAGCAAAAGAGACTTAAACACTATATTTAAGCTACTGGTCATGCACAAAACTTACGGCCTTAGCAACAAATGTTGCGGCCGTGACAAAAATAGTCACAAAACTGTTGGAGAAAAACTGCTAAGATCGTTGATTTGAATATAATTTTTTGATTAAAAAAACTAGACAGATAATTGCTGAAATAGGCTACAGATTAAATTCTTTTTGATGTCGAGCGATCAAAATAAAATCTGTACTCCCAAAGTTAGATTTGGGATTATACCTTTCGAAATCTAGTAGATTGATTTTTGTTACTGCAACAACCATGAAAGTGAATCCTTCAAGTTGAAGTCCTGATCAAGCTTTCTATTGTATTCCCGATGTGAGTCACGAACGTAAAGTGAATTACGATCCTTTGTGAACTTAAACCTACTAAACTAATCATAATAGGGAATAGCAAAAACCCTAGTATTGAAAGACGACTTATAATTTATGTTTAGCACAACTGCATATATATAGGGGTTATAGCAGGGACTTGTGGAGTAAATATGACTTGGGTTTCTAATGTAATTATAAAAATTCGCCTGCCCCTGAGGCAATTTCATAAAAACATAAATTATAATCTATACCACTAAAGAATCGTAATTGAACTCCCAGTCATATTCTCAAAATCAATTATTCGAGCTCCTACTATTAAATGCTTAACTCATTTTCCTACGTTAAAATTCTCGATACTCATTAATTAAGTTTAATTACTGATAATTTAATTTAATCGATTTTTTAAAATTTCTTAAGTCCTTCCGCTTAACTTATTTGTTGGTCGGATAATTAAATCCACCTACAGAGTTTGGCCCGATCAAAACTTATAAACTTCTTTAAGGGGGTATTGTCAATCCCGAATAATTGAGATATGAATTCCGTCATTAATTAATATTCACCATATAATTAATACCGTTATCCAAATCACCGGGACTATTGACCCATAAAAGATCGCACACTTTAATGAATTAAAATAATAAATATTAAATATACGTAAATAATAATTATTTCAAAATTAAGAGTATAAGAACTCATAATAACCTTGGGGGTATGAAATAATGTATATAGTCAGTATAAAATTAATTACCCAAATGTGTCCAGTTCAATACATACAACGTGTACTAGCATAGAGAGTCGAAACAATAGACGACACTAATATCTGTTCTTCGTAATTAAGACAGGTCTACTAAAATTTTATGCTATAGTCATACCAATGGTTTGTCCAATTCCATCTAAACTGTGAACAAAAAACTTATATTTTGCAAGAACCTATAATCTGATCTTTTGTGTGTAAGTCGTACTTTTCACACTAGATTAAATACAGTACAGAATAAAAGGCAACCATACATAATATTAAAGAAATGATATTGCATTCATTTCTCATTAAGATTCTCATAAAATAAAAAAATAATTTTATTAAAAATAAAATTAAATACTAAAATAAATAAAATCTATGATTTTTAGTATATAATCTTGATAAAAACAAGCGGCCATGACTAAAATAGGATTTCTGCGAAGAACAAAATAAAAATATCTCATGGTTGTAACAAATAAATGTTACGGCCTTGGTTTTTTGGAGGTACATAAATGGTATATGCATTGCACGAGGCTTCAAGCAAGCTCAAATGAATGGGATATACAGGACAAAGACAATAATCTATTGGTTTTAAGCTAGATCTACCATCATTCATCCTCTATGCAAGTAATAACTCTAAACAAAATATACAGGATATCAAAAATGAATAACAAAGAGCTTAAAACACATTTACATGCTACTGATCTCTCAAAAATTATATAGCCGTAACAAATGGGATGTTGGCCGTGACAAATATGAAAAAAAGAAGGCGGCCATAACATTTACATAACCTCAAAATCATGTAAATATAAAAGTATATAGAATGGATACCACGACCCATTCGGTCTAGGCCAGATCTACCATTCATTACCCAACTGAAAACTAAACAGAGATATATAAAGAAAAAAATATTAAGCAGAGCCATATAAGGATGTACAAACTTGAAATAAATAAATAACAAAGGGTTTTGAAAAGAGTTTTTTGCATTTCTTGCCTTAAAACAATATCACAATCGTAACAATAAAATATTGCAGTCGTCCATATAAAGAGGCATAAATGCAGTGGCTTCTATAAAAAGGACACGACCGCCATTATGGATTTAACAGAACACACGACCGTCACATAAAAAAGTTACGGCTGGTATATTTCAGAACCTCAATAAGCTTTTGATGTGTTCAGTATGCTTTTGAGCATTGAAACAGGACATAAATAACTGTAAATATACGAAATAGAGGGTCATAAATATACTTCTAATAATGAAAAACTTGGAGGAAATGAATGTTTACATTGAAATGAATGATAAACAAGCAATAAAAACAATGAAAACCTTAGAACCCTCGGGGAAGAAAATGAGGGTTTAAGAAGAGTCTTTGTATTCTAAGGTTACCTTGTGTGAATATCCACCTCGAATAGTTCCTCGGTGGTGAGAATATAATATCTCCACGCCAATGTATGTGCTCCAAGAACACCTCTGGGGCAAGCAAGAACACGAACAAGGCTCGAAGACTATGGAATGGATAGGAGAATATCGGGTGGGGGAGTATTTAGGCAAAGTTTTGGTATCCAGGTTTTTCTTTTTTTGGGATGCTGCCCCCTGTCCAAAAGGGATAAAAGTGATGGCCGCTATCTTTTTACTTTTGTACAGTACATGCCGTTACCTTTATGGTGGTGAAAAGAATAGCTGCGAATTTTGAAAGTCACGGCCTAGATAAAAAGGCAACGACCGTGACAAAGAAAGTCACAGCTTGATTTAAGATTTTTAAAAAGGTTACGGCCGTAAGAGTAAGGACACGGCCTATTCTAAGATTTTCAAAAAGGTAGCGGCCGTGAGGATGGGAATGTTACGGCCTGAAGGTTGTTCAAGATTTTTGGGTTTTGAGCTATATTCTTAATTTTTCTTGCTTAAGGAAATCATTGAGTATGATTTTCATACTTTCGTCATTGGGGTGCATTCGAGATAGGTGCCTAAGATTTGGCTTGGTCAGATTGGGACATCTACAATTGTCCCTCTTTGGCAGAGCTTGCAGCAACTCGTGGTGCAAGTAAATGTCAAAGCTCTAGAGACAAACTGATCAAACAAGCTGCTAATCTTAGGCACAAAAAAAACATGCAGAAAAGCGTGGCCAAACTTGAATTTCTATTGAGCTTCCTATGTACCCCCATTATAAGAGATCAGACCAATCGCAGTTCGTGAAAAAATGCATATGATGCAAATAGGCTAATCATGATGTGTGACAGGTACAATACAATGCAAACATGTACAATACAAGAGAATTTTAAGGTCACAACACGGACCGAGAAAATATCAATAAATTTTCAATCGTGAAAGGACTGATGGGGCTAAGAGCAGTTTAAGGTCATGCGGAGATCAACAAGTAAGTTTAGGGTCACGAGGAGGACCGGATTCTTAAGGGGCAAGTTTAAGGTCATGTAAGGACCGATAAATCAATTTAAGGTCATAAGGAGGACCAAATAGGCTAGGAAAAGTTTTAGGCCGTGTCGTGGACCGACAAGGTAAAGGGGAAACTTTTATGTCGTGGGAGGATCAATAGGTTAGTTTAAGGTTATGAGTAGGACCGAAGGTTCAAAGGGGCATTTTAAGGACGTGTGAGGATTGACAAGTCTGGTCGTGTCGAGGACCGACAAGGTAAAGGAGCAATATTTAGGTCGCACAAAGACCAACGAGTCAGTTCAAGGTCATGAATAGGATCGAATAGGCTTGGGACAATTTTAGGTCGTGTCGGGGACTGACAAGGTAAAGGGGTAACTTTTAGGTCGCACGAGGACTAACGAGTTAGTTTAAGGTCCTGAGGAGAAACGATGGTTCAGTTTAAGGTCCTGAGGATAACTAAAGGTTTAAAAGGGCATTTTAAGGTTGTACGAGGATCAGCAAGTCAGTTTAAGGTCATGATGACGACTAAACTCTTAGGGGGCAAACTTATCAATTTTAGGTCGTGACATGAACTGGTAAGTTAGTTTATGGTCATGAAGATGACCGAAGAGGCCAAGGACAGTTTTAGGTCGTGTCGAGGACCGAAGGTTTAAAAGGGGTATCTAGATCATGAAGAAGGGCTAAGAGAGCCTTCAATTTGTTCAAAACCCACATGGGGTAGTTCTAAGGTCCAAACAAAGAGAAAAGCTCAAAACAAAATAGAGGCTGTTGCTTTTGTATGTCGCAGCCTGTATTATTTTGCCCTAAGAAGATGGCGGCCTAAACATAAAGTTCACGGTCATGACTAAATAAAGTTGCGGCCTGGGTCAAGGTGTTATGACCATCTTCTTTGAAATCCTCTAGATCTAACGGCCGTGAGGTTGATAGCACTCTTGTTCCCTCTTGATCTCTCTCTCTCGAGCTCTCACACACTCTCTCTCGGCTTTCTCTTGTTCTCTCTCGATTCTCTCTCTCAAGCTCTCACTCTCTCTCCGAAGATGTTTATTCTCTCCTTCCTCTCCTTAGTTTTCTTTGCATTAGTGGGTGGTGGCGGAGCCGACAGTAAAGGTGGTGCTGCTGGAGGAGGCAGCAATGCGGGTGTCGATGGTGTTGGAGGTGTGACTGGAGTGGCCGTAGGTGATGGTGGCGACAGAGACGAGAATCTCCTACTCGAGGGAGGGGGTGCGTCGGGCATGCCAGAGCATTTTGACACTGGGACTTACATCCCTCTTCTTCACCGATTGCAGAAACTGGCTATGAAGAGGTTCATTCTTCCTGATGTCATAGTAGAGTGTGAGATCTTTCTCTGATGTCGCAAGGATCATTTCTCAGCCCGAAACCTCGAGGTAAGTTGAAAACTTGAATTCGTTGCTTGCTTTTTGTTTGAAAGTTTGTTTGGACGTTGAACTTTTGATTACTTTGATAATGATTGAATTAGATTGAGCTTTGAACTTGAATTAAATATTGAATTGTATCGAATGTTTGAGTTGAATTGGTTCGGTGTTCGGGATTGAAATTCGATTGGAGTTGATACTTGGTTTGAAACGTTGGACTTAACTAGGTTAGACCTTGGCTTGGATTTGATGGACCTTTGCTCTTGGACGAAACTTTTGAACTTGGATGAGAACGAACTTTAGATTGAACAAACTTGTAATTTTGGTCAAAATAAAATGGACTTTTGAATTTGGATGAAAATGGACTTTAATTTGAACAAATTGTTGGAGACAAAACTGCCAAGATCATTATTTTTGTAAATAATTTTTGGTAAAAAATTAACTGGACGGGAAAACGTCGAAACGGGCTCCAGAAAAAGCTTTTGATGTCGAACGATCAAAATAAAAACTCGTGCAACAACAGTTAATTTAGAAGAATACCTTTTTTCGTTTGAATCTTCAACTACGATTTTGATTCCGAGTTGAAGCTCCCGTCAAATTTTCTACTGTATTCTCCTATACAATTCTCGAATATAGTGTGGACTATAATCTATCGAGAACTCGTACTAGCAGAATCTGGATAGTATTAGTCTTAAAGACAAGTTATGAATTTGGTTCAGCCTACCCGCATATTTATAAGACTACAGTAAGGACTTATGGAGTAATTATGAATTCGATTTCTAGTGTGACACAGATACCTATCGAGCGGTTTCTGCAATTAAGCAAACCTCACAACGGTATCTATAGTTATGAAAATCTTGCAGCGATTTTTGCAATTTCCATAAAATACTAAATTACAATTTACACCACTAAAAAACTATAATTGCACTCTGACGCACAATTTCAAGACCATCTTGCATTGAGCTCCTGTTATTAAATTTAATTATTGAAAATTTAATTTAATCGACATCTTGAAATTTTTTAAACCCTTCTGCTTAACTTATTTGACCACTAGATAATTAAATCCACCTGCAGGATTTGTGCCGGTCAAAACTTATAAGCTTCCTTAAGGGGGTATCTTCAACTCGATCTCTTCGAGACGTAGATTCCATCAATAATTAATATTCACCATATAAATAATACCGCTATCCAACTCACTGGGAATATAGACCCATATAAGATCGCACCCTCTAATGAATCAAAATATCGAATATTAAATATACACAAATCAATAATTATTTCAAGATTAAGAGTATAAACACTATTCATAATAATCTTGAGTTGTGAATTAATTTATATAGTCAGTATAAAATTAAATACCCCAATGTGTCCCATTCAATACACACAAAGTTTATTAGCACAGAGAGTCAGAACAATAAACGACGATATTATCTATTTTTCATAATCAAGACAGGTCTACTAAAACTCTGTGTTATAGTCATACTGATAGTAAGTCCATTTCCATCTAAACTGTGAATATAAAACTTATATTTTGTAAGAACCTAAATTTTGATCTTCTGTGTGCAAGCTGTATTTTACACATCAGATCAAATACTGTACAAAATAAAGAACATCCATACATAACATTAAAGAAATGATATACATACATTGCTCATTAAGATTCTCATAAAATAAAAAATTAATTTTACTAAAATAAAATTAAATACTAAAAATATAATTTTCAGTATACTAATCATAATAATCTTCCACGTATACTGAAAACCATACTACCATATATCTGATTCCCATGCCCTCTATATGACTATTAAAGTCTTAGCCGATAAGCTCTTTGTAAATGAATTTGTAAGGTTGTCTCCTGATGTAATAAGTAATATAACCCTTCTGTATAATTTCTCGTATCAGGTGATACTTATGCTCAATATGCTTTCCTTTCTTGTAGGCCCTTGGCTCCTTTAAGTTTGCAACCACCTCGTTATTGTCACAATAAAGTGTAATAACCGAATGAATTGAATGGACTGCATCTAGATCCAACAGGAAGTTTCAGAGCCAAACGGCCTCCTTAGCTGCTTCAGAAGCAGCCACATACTTGGCCTCCATAGTGGAATTAGCAACGTAGAACTGCTTGCTACTCCTCCAACTTATAGTTTGACCTCCTAAAATAAACACATATGATGAGATAGACTTGCGGGAATCCTTATCAGACTAGAATCTCAGTCTGTATACCCCAAAGGTACTAGACTGTTTGTCTGATAAACCAACATATAATTCTTAGTCCTTTTAGGTACTTGATTATATTCTTTACCACAGTCTAATGCTCCTGCCCTGAGTTAGACTGATATCTGCTAATCATTACAACGACATAGCAGATGTCGGGTCAAGTGCAAAGCATAGCATATATGAGACTTCCTACTACTGAAACATAAGGAACCGCTTTCATCTTCTCTATCTCATCATATGTCTTAGGACACTGATCCTTGGATAGAGTGATTCCATGCCTGAAAGGAAAAAACCATTTCTTGGAATCCTGCATGCTAAAACGAGCAAGGATATCATCGATATACTTTTCTTGTGATAAGTCTAACGTCCTTTGTTTTCGATCTTACACAAGCTTGATCCCACTGATGTGACTGGCTTCTCCTTAGTCCTTCATATCGAATTACCCAGAATACTATACTTTAACTGTAGATAATACCCTTATATCATTTCTGATGAGCAAGATATCGTTTACATAAAGTACTAGAAAAATCACCACCCTTCCGTCACGCTTCTTGTACACGCAGGACTCATTCGGACTCTGATCAAAATCGTAAGACTTTATGTCTTGATCAAAACAAGTTTTCCAAAACCTTGATACCTACTTAAGTCCATAAATGAGTCTCTTAAACTTACACAACATGTGCTTCTAGCCCTTTATAATGAATTTGTCTGGTTGTATCATATAGATACATTCGTCAAGACTTCTATTAAGAAAAGCTGTTTTAACATCCATTTGTCAGATTTTATAATCGAAATGAGCAGTAATGGATAAGAGAATCTGGATAGACTTAAGCATGACTACTAGTGAAAAGATTTTCTCATAATCAATCTCTTCTTTCTGAGTGAACCCTTTTGCAACAAGCCTAATTTTGAAGGTTTTAACCTTTTCGTCTACTCCTCTCTTCTTCTCGTAGATCCACTTGCATCTAATAGGTTTTATCCATGCGGGTAGTACTATAAGTTCCCAGACCTGATTGGAATATATAGATTCTATCTCAAAATTTGTAACCTTTTACCAAAGATCTACGTATTTGTCCTGTAGTGCTTCATTGTAGTTATAGAGTTCAGTATCCAGTTCTGTCGGGATCTTGTAAAAAGACTCTTTCAAAAACATATACCGATTAGGTTGATGAACAACCCTCTCACTATAACGAGGCACTACCTGTGTCTGAGTGTTGGTGGTTATTAGCGCATCTAGGATGTATATGTACTTTCTCTTCTTTCTTTCCTTTCCCATTTCAATATCTACATATTTATTTCAACTGTACTGATGCTTCTCTTGATTTTCTACAACTCTGGGCTTATGAGTTCCTAGGCATGCGCCAGCCAGTGAACTCCTATGACGACCTCCTCGTGATCCCCCGGGCACTCTGGTCGACCAGACACCATTGGGGTACGAAGCCTGGTGGGATAGATTTGGATGATGACAGCCTTTTCCTAGACAGCCTCACTCCCAATCGGGTAAGTTACTCATGCTTCTATTCATTCCCACTTCTCATTTTCTGCATATACACTTCTTATTGACATGTTTTCTTTGACTTTCAAGTCCACTGGGACAACTAGATAGGCATGGAGGAGCGAGTTGGTGCTAATTTGATGCGGAGCCGTGAGGTCACCCGGACCCGTGTCTTTCTTGAGGGGCCATTCTACAGAGAGTGGTACCTCGATAAGCGCATTGTTCGGTAGTCCTTGGGGGTATGATCACTTTCGTATCCTGAGGACGCCTTAAGTGGGGATGCGTCAGACTGATAACCTCCTTATGGCTGAGATCATCAAAGCCATGGTGGGCCTCGATGCTGCTACGCTGATCGAGGGTGAGGATCATAACTACATGATCTTTGCCCGAGAGAGGCTCATACCTGCCATAGGTGCTCGTGCTGCCGTATAGGGTCCTCCTCTCGCTGCCCCAGGTCTTGTTCCTCCCAAGCTCTCCTGGACAGTGGACACCTTTGTGGACGGGATTCTCCATCAGATCCGGATTCTCGAGCTGATGGCCCTAGAGATTCTCCTTCCCCCGGGCGTTAAGAAGGTATGACATCCTTCCTTTTGTTCTTCATATTGTCACTTATATCTGGCTGCGATGATCTAACTGCACTGATTCTTATACCCATACTGATTCCCATATCTAACTAATTTTTATTTGGTTCTTCTCTTGACAGATGCCTCAGGAGTGGTGCAACCAGTCCCTTCGCCTGATCACTGGGTTGAGGCTATTGGTTCGCTGTGTTTAAGAAAAAACTGCAAAGATTTTTATTTTTATAAACGATTATTTGAAAAAAAAAAAATTAACTGGATGGACAAACGCCGAAACGGGCTCCAGATAAAACTTTTGATGACGAACGATCAAAATAAAATTCGTGTATCCAAAGTTAATTTAGAAAAATACATTTTTACCAGTCGAATCTTCAACTACGATTTGAATTCGAGTTGAAGCTTCTATTAGATCTCCTACAGTATTCCCTTATGCGATTTCTGGATATAGTGTGGGATATAATCTTTCAAGAACTCGTACCGGCAGAATCAAGACAGCTTTAGTCTTAGAAGACAAGTTATGAAACTGGTTTAGCCTACCCGCATATATAGGGTTACAACAGGGACCTGGGAAGTAATTATGAGTAAGACTTTCAATGGAACACAGACACGTATTAGCGATTTCTGCAATTAAGTAAACCTCATAGCGGTATCAGGAATTATGAAAAATTAGCAGCGATTTCTGCAATTTTCATAAAATACTGAATTACAGTTCACACGACTAAAAAACTATAATTGCACTCTGACCCATAATCTCATGACCATATAGTATTGAGTTCCTGTTATTAAATACTTACTATTTCTCCCTACGTTAAGATTTTCGATACCTGCCAATTAAATTTAATTATTAACAATTTAATTTAATTGGCATCTTGATATTTTTTAAACCCTTCCGCTTAACTTATTTGACCGCTGAATAATCAAATCTATCTGTAGGGTTTGGCCCCGTCAAAACTTATAAGTTTCTTTAAGGGGGTATCATCAATCCCGATCTTTCGGAACATGAATTTCGTCAATAATTAATATTTTTCATATAAATAATACCACATTTTAACTCACCGTGAATATAGACACAGATACAATTGCACCCTCTAATGAATCAAAATAACGAATATTAAATATACACAAATTAATAATTATTTCAGAATTAAAAGTATAAATACTATTCATAATAACCTTGGGCTGTGAATTAATTTTTATAGTTAGTATAAAATTAATTATCCCAAATATTTTGTTCAATACACACAACGTGTACGAGCACAGAGAGTTAGAACAATAGACGACGCTATTATCTGTTCCCCGTAACCAAAATAAGCCTACTAAAATTCTGTGCTACAGTTGTACTGATGATATGTCTATTTCTATCTAAACTGTGAACATAAAATTTATATTCTGTAATAACTTAAAATTTAATCTTCTGTGTGTAAGTCGTACTCTACACACCAGATTAAATACTATACAAAATATCGGACATCTATGTATAACTTAAAGAAATGATACACATACATTACTCATTAAGATTCTCATAAAATAAAAACTTAATTTTATTAAAATAAAATTAAATACTAAAAACATAGTTTTCAGTATGCCAACCCTAACACGCCGCTGGGATGCTATTTTTTGGGCCCATGGTTTGGAGCCTCCTGCTCCTCGGGGTGGCTCCATTGTGGGACTTTCTATCTTTTATTTACATTCTTGTGCCCGTTCCTTTCTGCTCATATTTATCTGCTTTCGCTGGTGTGGCCCTTTTTCTTCTTTCAGCATGGGTGTGGCGAAGGGCCAAGGACTCGCGATGGTCGCACTGCACCTGCTGCCCCTGTTAGGAATGTATACTAAAAAGCCATGCTTTTTAAGTATTTTATTCTTGATCCCTAGCATATTAATGAGAAATATTTGAGATGTTTTTGCATTCGTGGTTTCATATTTATATTTGTGATGTATGAATGCATAGTCCGTATATTCTGTCCAGTATTTTACTCGGTGCATGCTGCACGGAAGATCAGGTCATAGGTTCTGACAGATTATACAGGTAGGCTCACAATCGCAGTGGACCCGGACATTCTATTGGTATGATTATAGTACATCATTATAGTAGCTGGTCTTGGCTAGTTCGAACGGGTCGAATTCAGGTTTTGGAAATTCGATGTTCGAGCTTGACGTGTTAGTACACTTGGAGTGTATTGAGCGGGATCAATGGGATGATCAATTCTATACTGACTATATGAATTGGTCCACATCTCGTATTATCATGTATTGCACGGACTCTTAATCCTGAAGTGATTGATTGATTGTGTTCAGATAATGTACAGTATTTTGAGTCATCAATGGTTGAGATTTTTTTCATGAGATCAACAATACCGATGAGTTGGGTACTGGCGTTGTTTGTTCGATGTTCGATAATCATCGTGATCCATCACGTAACCTATTATACGCACGGATATTTTCTTATTGATTTTGATAATTATTTAATTTAATTTGAATGTCGATTTTGCCGCCGAAAATATTCGGAGATTAAATTATATAATGGAGGGCGATTTTAGAATTTGGCACGCCTAGGGATCACTCCCTAGGTGGCCGGCCCTTATTGAGGGGATGGGAGTTGTTTTATAGATATATATCAATTGCTTAATTTCTTGGTAGGAAGATATATACTGTTTTCATGTATATCTTAAGTGAATATATATATATATATCATAATAGGAGACTCAAAATCCTAATTATCCTCCTCTAGTTGCCGCCCCTCTCTCCCTCTTTTTGGTAATTTCATTATTGCTTCTTGGAGACTAAGTGTGAGAAGAAACCAAAGAAGAAAATAACTTCGATCAGCATCAGTGCCCACACACCATGATCGTCGTAGCGCGTCCAGGATATACGTGAGAAGATTGGCAGGTCATCTTCAACGTATTCGGGAGTTTTTGAAAATTTTCGACAAGTTTCATAAAGGCATAACGGTATTTAGATTAATACCGTTCTTGTTTTTCATGAAAAACGGACGCGCTATTTTTTTTACGGTCACGGCACTGGTTCTAATTTTTTTCCGCATCCCAACAATGGTATCAGAGCCCATATTGTGATTTTTTGTGAAAAACCATTGTGCTAATATTTTTTTTGCAGCCTATGTCATTATGATCCGGTTAAATGTGTGAATGAATGGTTTACTTTATATGGTTTTAATTTCACCGTTTATCTTTGCGGTTTTATATCGAGATTAGATCGGTTATACACTTCCTACGTTGGGTATAATTTTTTACGATGTAAAATGTTATTTCATTCTCTCTTTTTTTATCAATATTGTAATCGGATCACGCAAAACGGAGAACAAAAACAAAAAAAAGGAACAAGGTGCAACAGCAACAGCAAATGCAGTAGCGTGGCGCCATGTTCGGGGCTTTTCGGGATCTTTTTTGACACGATTTTTTTGCTGAAATTAAGTTCGATCTGTTAGCTTTCCAACGGTGGTTCAATGGCGGTAAGACGACGACGGCAAAAGGGTGAAAAAATTCCTCAAAGATTGGTGCGCGCAGTGGCGCGCTACAGTAATTTTGGTAATTTGGTGATTTTTTCGGGGTACTTCGACTTCGAGTTTTGACGCAATTTTTTGCGGAGATCTGATTTGGGATGTTAGCTAGCTCCAGTAATTTTTTGGAACACTTTCGGGTTCGGTAAGGCGGTCAAACAGTGGCTGAAAAAAGGCAGCGCAAGGCTGCCAAACACAGCAGTTCTTTCGGCACTATTAAGGGGCTGTTTGAGCTTCTTTTTTTTGGCTTTTTTCGGTGTTCCACTGGTGGTCCGGGGTTGTGACGATGGTCCAGAGGCGGAGGAGAAGGCGGGTCTTTGAAAACTTGGTAGTTCTTTGTTCGTTGATTGTTAAACGTCCACACTACGTGGCCTATCAATTGATGTGACTCTAGACCGATTGTTTTTTATTATGATATTTTGTTCCAAAAGTAAATTAATAGACTGGCATGTCTGTCCGGACGGGTGTTGATTAGTAGACGTCCACACTACGTGGCCTGCTTAA
>JAOTRH010031395.1:0-21046 GCA_034768845.1 Heliamphora exappendiculata | reverse complement strand
GCATTATGGGGATTAGAATCTTCCTTCAGAGACTCGCTAGTACGTGGGGTGTTCCCTGGCTCCACGTGTTATCGGTGCTTGACAGCCCATCCTGTCGGCGTATCATGTGTGCATTGCGAAGCCCTTAGGCCCACCTGCAGTACATATAAATGCAGGGATTTGAGCTACCAAGAGTATAAGAAAATAAAGTTGTAGTTTTACTAGTATCTGCGAGTTTTGGTGAGATGGTCTGCTATTGATCCTGACAATGGTGATTCGAGATTCGTCTTTACCCCTACCCCGCCTCGCCCTTTTCCGCTTCGCTCCATTGCAATTCTTAATTGAGATTAGTTAGAAAGTGAAATTCTCATTTTTATTTTATATTTTATTAATAATTAAGGGTGCAATAATTAATGATTTATGTTAAAGCATTACTCCCAATGCCACTATAGTTCTTCCCGAATAGGTCTAGTGCCAGAGCCCCTTTGGAAATCACATAATTATTGACTTATTGATTTATAAGTCAATAAGTAAATATTGTTTGGTATAAAAGTTAGGATTGCAAATGCTCATAAGCATTTTAACTATTTATATTATTATAATAAAAATAAATACTAGGGACATCTCAATTTCTAGTGAAGCCATGCAACACCTTTTTGTTATCAGTAGGGATAATTATTACTCTTTACTTAATTAATAAAGAGTAAATATGAAAATAATAAAATAACTAAATAACTTTTCACTTTTTAGACAATAATCCACATCTTAAATAATCCCTACTTTTTTCATAACTTCTTTGATGGGCCTTGTTAGTCACCCATCATTCTTCCTTTAAGCTATCAATGTTTGATCGAAATGAGGCCGATCAAAATAAATTTGGTCCCTGTCTCTAGTCTAGTTATAGATGTGAAGTGAGAAAACAAGCTTGAATTTTTTTAATTTGGCTCTATAGTATGTTTCTATCACTAGTAATGTCTTATTGTTATTCGCAAATCTTATTTTAACTGCAGAAAAGTTAATTTTGCAAAAGTGCCTATTTGATTGAAAATAGAGCACTTCTGACTCTAAGCCTAACCTGTCCGAAAGCAAGTTTCAACTATTGATATAGCCTCTTGTTGCTATCTATTAGAGAAATTCTCGTACGTCAATCAACAAAAGGAAAATGATATATATTATTTTTAGTTTAAAATAATTAAAATAAATAAATTCTAATAAAAAATCTAGATGTGCATGCATGGACCACAAATCTGGTTGTCACTAATGGAACACTACAACTAGGGAGGTTCTAAGTACACGTGCCTTTTCTGCTAAGTGTATTACTAGCACAAATATTTAACTATCATATACAAGTATGTTGAAGCGTGTGTTGAGTGTACTCAGTAAAAGTGTATATTTAGCAACTTTTCCAAAACAAGTTAGTATGGTATGCAAAATTACTATACCACACTAAACTTTGTCAGTTATAGTATCTCCATATGATGAACAACAATTGATGGAAAAATAGCTGTTTGGCAAAAAATTAAAATTTAATTCATGCCTTACAATCCCATCAAACATTTTGAATTTCACTATACCAGTTCCAATGGTCTGGCACGCTGTGCCACTCCTTATTGGAACTGTACTCCCGTTGCAAGGCTTATACGAATCAAACCATTCTCTATATGAACATATATGGTATGTGTATCTTGAATCAAATACCCATGATTTTGATAGAAAATTTTAATATGAGGAAACTGAAAAAAATTCACTATCTCCCTTACCATCAGACGTCTCTCCGAAAAAATTGACAGTTGCTACAGGTGCTTTCCCTTTCTTCTTTTCCTCTATGTGCTGCTTCAATTATTGGCACTAGCTCTTATAATAACCAGTTTTGTAGCAATAGAAGCACTCATCATCCTTTCTTGCACGTGATTTGGACTGAGATCTACCACTGCTGAAACCTTGCTCACTAGATCTACTCCTTCCTTTTCTTGGCTCAGACTTAGCCACAAGTACACCTTCTACATCAGATTTATTGTCTCTTTTCATCTTCTCATGTGACAAGAGAGCACTAGTGACCTCTTCAAGCTCTTGAGTGTCTTTCTCGTACATCAAAGTTGTCACTAGATGATCATGGGATGCCAAAAACGATGCCAACAGGAGTATCGCCTTATCCTCATCATTACTTTTACTCTAAATTCGAATAACTGTGTGATTAGCATATTATACGTATTTAAATATTTCAAAAGCTTTGTACCTTCTCTCATCTGCAATTCATACAGTTATTTCTTTATGTATAACTTATCGGCCAAATTCTTTTTCATGTAGAAATCTTCTAGCTTCTGCCAAATTTTGTGTATTGTCTCTACATCAAGTACATTGTGAATAACTCAGTCTCCCAAATTCAACTGAATTTAACTCGCAACCTTACAACCAAGAGTATCCCAATCGTTGTCGGTCATCTTTTTCGGCTTCTTTGCCTTGTCAAGTAATGCATTGGAAACTCCTTGTTGGATTAATAGATCACTCACCTGCCTTTGCCATAAAGAGAATTTATTCTTACCGATGAACTTCTTCACTTTCTATCTAATGCAGAAGGTGTGTTTATGGTTAAGTTTGAGCCAAGGAGGGGAAGGCATAGATCTAGTGAGTAGGGTTCCAACAGTAGTAGATCTCGGTCCAAGTCACGTGCAAGGAAGGATGCGGAGTGCTTTTATTGCCACAAAATTGGTCTTTATAAGATCCAGTACTGATAATTGAAACAGCACCTGAAGGAAAAGACAAAAGGAAAAGCACCTACAGAAACTATTAGTTTTGCCGAGGAGATGTCAGACGGTGAGGCAGACGGTAAATTATTTCCAGTTTGCTCATATTACAATTTTCTGTTAAAGTCATGGATATTAGATTGAGGATGCTCATAACATATGTGTCAATCTAGAGAATAGTTTGATTCATATAAGCTTTTCAAACGGGGTACAGTCCTAATGAGGAATGGCACAGCGTGCTAGGCTATTAGAACTAGTACAATGAAATCCAAAATATTTGATGGGGTTGTAAAGATTTTGGAAAATGTCAGGCATATTGCGGGATTAAAGAAAAATTTAGTTTTTTTGAAAATAATGAATTCTCTGGGTTACAGGTTCACAGCAAATGGTGGAGTAATGAGGATTAGCAGTGGTGCTACAGTAATCAAGATGATGGGGCAAAATTCCAAGATCCTAAGATTATGTCTATGATTTTAGTCAAAAAAATCTCTAGACGGACAAATGCCGAAACAGGCTTCAGATTAAAACTTTTGATATCGAACAATCAAAATAAACCATGGTAATACTTCCAAAGTTAGTTTTAGAATTATACATTTTGAAATCTGATATGATGATTTCAGTTACTGTAACAATTTTCAGTCAACTCCGCCACAATTTTTGACTTCTAGTCAAATTTTCGACACAAGCTTTTTGCCGTATTCTCGAATACTAAACACGAACCAAGTGTGGGCTTTTATCTATCGTGTTATTCAAAACTTTCTTGATTAGGCTTAAGATTTTCAGATAACATGGAAGCCCCGACCACTTAATCACTGACTGCATAATGTGAATTATCGCGTCAGGTTTTATAACAGCATATAAATAAGTTACAATAGGGACCTATAGAGTAAATATGACTTGGGCTTCCAGTGTAATTATAAAAATTCACCTTAACCCAGAAGCAATTTTATAAAAATATTAATTATAATTTATTCAACTAAAAAATTATAAATGCACTCCTAACTATATTCTCAAAATCGAATAGTCGAGCTCTTATTATTAAATACTTATTTATTCACCCACGTTAAGATTTTCGATACTCGTCGATTAAATTAAATTACTGACAATTATATTTAATCGGCTTCTTTAAAAAAATTTAAAACCTTCCGCTTAACTTGTTTGACTGTTGGATAATTAAATTCACTTGTAGGGTTGGCACGATCAAAATTTATAAACTTCCTTAACGGGGTATTGTTAATCCTGATCATCTAGGACGTTGATTTCGTCAATAATCAATATTCACCATATAATTAATATTGCTATTCAACTCACCGGGAATATTGACCTATACAAAATCGTATTATTTAATGAATCAAAATAACAAATATTAAATATAAACAAATAGTAATTATTTCGAAACTAAGAGCATAAACACTCATAATAATCATGAGGTGTAAATTAATTTATAAAATCAGTATAAAATTAATTACCCTTACTTGGTCCTATTCAATACACACTAAGTGTATTACCACAGTGAGTCGTAATAATAGACGACGCTATTATCCGTTTTCCGTAATCAAAACAGGTCTAGTAAAACTCTGAGCTATAGCTGTACCAATGTTGTGTCCAATTTCATCTAAGTTGTGAACTGAAAAATTATATTCTGCAAGAATCGATAATCTGATCTTCCATGTGTAAGCTGAATTTTACACACCAGATTAAATACTATACAGAATAAAAGACACACATGCATAATATTAAATAAATAATGAAACTGAATACTTGCTCATTAATATTATCAGAAAATAGAAAAACTAATTTTATTAAAAATAAAATAAAATACTAAAACTAAAATTATGATTTTAGTATACAACCCTAATAATCTCCCGCTTATACTCAAAATTATGTTGTCATACATCAGACTTCCATACCCTCTACATAACTATCAAAAGTCTTAACTGGTAAGCTCTTTGTAAAAGAATTTGTAAGATTGTTTACCGATGTAGTTTTGGCTATGGCTCCAACACCTCTCTATACGATCTCTCATATCATGTGATATTTACTCTCGATGTATTCCACATTTCTAGGTAAACACGTATCTTGAGATAAACTTTTAAGAATCCTTATCTGACTGAAAATCAAAGTCTGTGTACCCTAAAGGTACTAGACCATCTGCTTGGTAAACCAACACATAATTTCTAATGCTTTTTAGGTACTTGATTATAAGTTTTACTGCTGTTCAATGCTCTTACCTTGAATTAAACTAATATCTGTTAACCATGCCAACGACAAAATAGATGTTGGGTCTAGTGCAGAGGATAGCATACATGAGACTTCCTACTACCAAAGTATAAGAAATCGTATTTATCTTCTCTATCTCATCAGGTGTCTTAGGACACTAATTCTTGGATAGAGTGATTCCATGTTTGAGAAAAAAAAATCATTTGTTAGAATTTTGTATGCTAAAATGAGCAAGAATTGTATCGATATAAGTGGCTTATGATAAGCCCAGTATTCTTTGTTTTCGATCTCATACAAGCTTGATCTTGAAGATGTGACATGCTTTTCCCATTTCTTTCATATCGAACTGGCCAGATAACCATACATTCATCGAAGATAACACCCCCACATCATTTTCAATGAGCAAAATATCATCCACGTAAAGTACTAGAAATACCACCACACTTTCATCACACTTTTTGTACACACAGGACTCGCCATAACTTTGATCAAAATCATAAGACTTAATGGCTTGATCAATCCGAGTGTTTCAAGACTTAAATGCCTGCTTAAGTCTATAAATGGATTTTTTAAACTTGAACAAAATGTGCTCCTAGCCCTTTACTATGAAGCCGCCTGGTTGTACTATATAGATACACTCCTTAAGACTTCGATTAAGGAAAGGTGTTTTAACGTCCATTTATCAAATTTCGTAATCGAAATGAATCGCAATGGATAAAAGAATCTGGATAGACTTAAGCATAGCTATCGACGAAAAAGTTTTCTTAAATCGATCCATTCTTTTAGAGTAAACCCTTTTGCAGTAAGCCTAACTTTGAAGGTTTCTACCTTTTTGTTCACTTCTCTCTCTTTTTTTATAGATTCACTTTCATCTGATAGATTTTATCCCTTTAGATAGTTCTACAAGTTTTCAGACCTGATTAGAGTACATAGATTTCATCTATGAATTCATAGCCCTTTGCCATCACTCTACATCTTTATCTTGGAGTGCTTCATGTAGTTACAGGGTTCAGTATCAAGTTCTTTTGGGATCTTATCAAAGGACTCTCCCAAAAAATATACCGATCAGGTTGAACAATTCTCCCATTATGACGAGGCACTACCTGCGTATGTGTACTAGCAGTGACACACCGTACTGATTTTGAACCTTGTGCACCATCATCCACATGCCCTTTTAGTTATGAAATCAGCATGTTAATAGTAACACCCTGATCTGGTTCAAGATCTACACGTGTCCTGATAATCCTCCTACTATGATGAGACAATGGGATATCAATGACACTTTCCCGTAGCGCTTCTACCATAATACTGGTATTTTTTCTCAACTCTTCCAGAACAATTCTACTCTTACGCTTGTGGACCATTATATAATTCTCTTCCAAAAAGTAGACATTGGCACTGACAATGATCTTTTGATTATTAGGATTATAAATTAAACTACTCTTCGTTCCCTTTGTATATCCAATAAAGAAACAGACTTCTATTCTCGATTTTAACTTATCTATGTTCCCTTTCAATACGTGTGCTGGACACCTTCAAATTCGAATATGTCTTAGACTAGGCTTGCGCCTGGTCTATAATTCTGTGGGAGTAAAAGTTACTGATTTACAAGGTACCAAGTTTAGAATATAGGCTATTGTCTTTAATGCAAATTCCCAAAACGAATCGGGTAAGTCCGAATAACTCATCTTAGACCTCACCATCTCCATAGGAGTTCTATTCATTCTTTCTGCTACACCATTATGCTGTGTAGTGCTTGGTGCAATCAGTTGGGATGTAATTTCCTCATTTGACAAATAATTCTTAAACTCTCCAAAGAGGTACTCTTCACCACAGTCAGATCAAAGTGTCTTGATACATTTTTCCAGACGCCTCTCAGCGTCCACCTTAAATACTTTGAATTTTTCAAAGTATTCAAACTTATGGTGCTTCAAATAAATATATCCATACCTTGAGTAATCGTTAATAAAAGTGGCAAAATACTCAAAATCTCTTCTAACCCGAATGGTCATAGGTCCACATAAGTCAGAGTGAACTAATTCCAACAATTCTTTAACTATATAACCTTTAGTTGAAAATGGCTTCCTAGTTATCTTGTCCTTCAAGTAGGATTTACAGACTGAAAGTGTCTCAACTTTTAATGAACTCAAAGATCCATCTTCAATCAGTCTATTTATCCTTTTTAGATTAATATGACCTAGGCATAAGTGCGAAAGATACGTTTGGTTCATTAAAGAAGATTCCTTTATCTTAAATGGTACATTAGATGTATTATTCAATTTATTCAGTTGCAGTGCAAGAGAAATAAGAGTAATAACATAAAAATCATCTACCAATGTACCAGAACAGATAAATCGTTTATTATCCTTAATAACCATAAAGTTATTAAAATAAATAAAATATTCGTCTTTAACAATTCTAAAAACAGAAATTAAGTTGCTTCTAATGGATAGTACATAAGGACAATCTCTCAATATTTAAACTCAATTTCTACTAAAACTGAGAGTGATATCTCCTACTTCAACTACTGCCACCCTTGTATTTTTCCCATATGCAGGTAAATATCACCATCACTAAATTGTCGAATTTCTTAGAATTTCTGCGATAAATTGCAGGTATAATTAGTGGCTCCCGTATCTACACACCAGATACCAATAGATAACACCACTAAACATGTTTTTATAACTAGTGAACAAAAATTACCTTTGTTGTTCTACTTATCAAAATAAACTAGACATTGTTTTCTTCCCGCGCTGTGTCTGGCTGCAGTAAAAACATTTATCTTTCGGCTTTTTCACACCAGTCTGTGGCCCACTAACTACCTTGAAAATATTGGCACCCTGTTTCTGAATCTTTTTCTTCTTTTTATCTTTCGAATTCAAGAAAAAATATTTTTCAGAAACAAACATATTTGTTGGTTTCCTAGGAACACTCTCGGTAGTTAAAGTTATATTCACATTTTTTTTCAGTCAATATAATTAGAACCTGTGACTTTATTTTATTTGAATATAACTGCGACTTGATTGAAAATTATTTTAATCATGAGAATTACATAATTAAAAATTATTAATTATGATGAGTAAAATTTTGAATTTTATTTTCAAATCGATTCCCTCTACCATTTAAAAAAAAACTCGCACGCAGTCTGGTACAATGTGAATAACATGCCTCGATAGAAATGGCATCTACTATTCATTATTTGTCCAAACTGACACATTCTTATTAATTTTACTATTTAGGCAACAGATACGTCAAGTAAAATTAAATAGCTGACGTTGTTTCGGTCTTATAAATAATAGTAGTGACTCAGCCACTTAGTTTTTTAAAATATTTTTGAGGGTTATAAAAAATATTTAATTAAAATAAATTTATAATTTTCAAAAAGCGTACGTTGCAAAAGATTTCGATTTTTAAGCCATCTTTATATATTTTTATGTGTAACAAATAAAATTTTTAAATTCTATTTATTTTAAATAAAAATTAAGAATTTTATTTTATTTTTCATTACACATATTTTTAAAAAAATTTATTAAAATTAAATTTCTTTTAATTAATTCAAAAAATTCAAAATTAACCGTCACGTTTTTTCAAGATATTCGATTTTTAAAAAAAAATCATCTTAAACGTGTTTTTATGAAAGAAAATAAAATTTCAAATTTTTTTTTAAATCATTTAATTTAATTAAAGAATATTTTATTTTATTTTTTCGTTACAAAAAAATTAATTTTAAATTAATCAGAATTAATTAAAACTGAATAGAATAAATAAACTGAAATAAAAGTATTCACGTATTTAAATAAATAAATGAATGCATTAAATTATGACTTTTATAATCGATCTATAACTCTTTAGCCAAAAAATTTTTATTCATCCAGAAAATCTACAAATATGTTAGAAAATCGCCGCGGTGCACGCGCCATCCGCATGCACGCAACGCGGCTGTTGCCACAGTTTGTTTGCCACTTGGTTTAGAATCATTGTTTGGCCGAATAACCAAACTTTGATTCCCAAGTCATGATTTAATTGAAGGCTCAGTTTGGCTTGAATTGAAATTATATCCAAGGAATCCAACTGCAATCCAATTGCTTTACATTCCAATCAAATTACATGTGGGAATGCATCTGGGAATTTACAATTCCATGATGGGATACAGCCACAGTTTGGGATTCTAGAAGCTTACTTTCCCATTGATTCCAAGCGTAATTCATTCTAAAACACCATTCCATGATTCATGGTTCACGTGGCAACCACTTTGAAGTTTCATCATAATCCTTGAATAATTTTTTCCCAATTGGTCTTGGAAGGTTAATGGATCATCATACCCGCGTGATTCCACTTTCATGCTATAATCCATGTTCACCACTGGATCGCTTTCTCTTGTGCCGCCACTTGATAATCTTTGGTTTTTTTTCTTTTTTTTTCTTTATTACATAAAATCAAAAAAATATAAAAACTTATAAACCAAAAAATAATAAATTTTTTTACATTAATCTTTATGCCTTCGAAGAGTTCACAATTAATCTACTACAAGCAACTCTCGTAGTTAAAAAAATAATTTAATAATCATCGTGCAAATTATGCAATCAAACATGTAAAATAAATAATAACTATTAAAAGCTGGGATTAAATTGCTTGCAAAACCGAGTTAGCGCAATTTAAATCTATCCGAACCCATGATAAAATTATACATAATCAAAGACAGCTCTGATACCAATTGTTGGGGCAAACTGCCAACATCCTAAAATTATGTCTATGATTTTAATTAAAAAAATATCTGGATAGACAAACGCTGAAACAGGCTCCAGATTAAAACTTTTGATATCGAATAATCAAAATAAAATTCAATAATACTCCCAAAATTAGTTTTATGATTATACCTTTAGAAATTTGGTAAAATGATTTCAGTTGCTGCAATAATTTTTAATCAACGATCCGTCGCAATTTTTGACTTCTAGTCAAATATCCGACACAAGCCTTCTGTTGTATTCTCGAATGCTAAACACGAACAAAGTGTGGGTTTTGATCTATTGTGTTCTTCACAACTTTCTTGATTATGTTTTGAATTTTTCAGATAACGTAGAAAACTTAGCCACCCAATCACTAACCGAATAATGTGAATTATTGCGTCAGATTTTAAAACAGCATATAAATAGGTTATAATAGAGACCTGTGGAATAAATATGACTCAAACTCTCAATGTAATTATGAAAATTCACCTCAACCGAGAAGTAATTTCATAAAAATATTAATTACAATTTATTCTACTAAAGAATTATAATTGCACTCCAAACTATATTCTCGAAATTGAATAGTCGAGCTCTTGTTTTAAATGCTTATTTATTCTCCCCACATTAAGATTTTCAATACTCGCCGATTAAAATAAATTGATGACAATTATGTTTAATCAGTTTCTTAAAAAATTCCTTAAGACCTTCTGCTTAATTTATTTGATTGCCGGATAATTAAATCTACCTGCAAGGTTTGGTTTAGTCAAAACTTATAAGTTTTCTTAAGGGATATTGTCAATCCCAATCGTTTGGGACGTGAATTCCGTCAATAATTAATATTGCTATCCAACTCACCGGAATTATTAACACATACAATATCGCACCCCCTAATGAATCAAAATAACGAATATTAAATATACACAAATAATAATTATTTCGGGACTAAGAGTATAAGCACTAATAATAAACATGGGGTACAAATTAATTTATAAAGTTAGTATAAAATTAATTATCCCAACTTGGTCCTGTTCAATACATACTAAGTGTACTAGCACAGTGAGTCAGAACAATAGACGACGTTATTATCTATTTTTCGTAACCAAGACAGGTTTACTAAAACTCTGCGCTACAGTCGTACCGATGGTGCACCCAATTCCATCTAAGTTGTGAACCGAAAACTTATATTCTACAAGAATCGATAATCTGGTATTCCGTGTGTAAATCGAACTCTACACACCAGATTAAATACTGTGCAGAATAAAAGACACTCATGCATAACATTAAATAAATAATAAAACTGCATACATTGCTCATTAAGATTATCATAAAATAGAAAAATTAATTTTATTAAAAATAAAATTAAATACTAAAATCAAAACTATTATTTTTAGTATACAACCCTAACACATGAAATGTCATAAATTGGGTAGTCTCTACAGATTAATAGGAGACACAGTAGAAGGTGGAGTTACCACTATCACAAAGGCAGAGTTCAGCAAGGACGACATCAGACTCAGACATTTGCGGCTTGGTCAAATTGGCAAGTAGAGTACGTCAGAAAGTCAGATGAAATGGTATCAGAGCAAAATTTTGAGGCATGATCGCAAGATTGCAGTAGAGATGATGAACCACATATAACTTTTGTTCTACTTAGATGTTGTTGTTTTATTCTTAATTTGCTTTGTGTGGATTAAAGTCGTAGTTGTGTTTTGGTTGCGTTTGGGGATTCGTGTTCTAAAAATTCCAACAATGTAAACTTCTAAATATATACACTCTTTTGCTAAGTATACTCATTAGTACAATTGTTCATGTATTTCTAGTATTTTAATATATATGGTGGGTGTGCTTAGCCTATATTTGGAATAAAAAGTTTTATGGCTTTTTAGAGCTTTTTTTGTCTTTTATAAGCTTTTTTTTTTATATTTTGATTTAAATTTTTTATTTTTCTGGTTCCTTGTGATGAGATAATTCTAAAAAGTAAACCCATTATGGCCAATTTTAAAAAAAGTTCTCTAAAAGCGAAAAAACTAGAAAAAAAAAGCCAAAAAGCCTATGAAGTTGGATTTTTTTAGTCTTATATAAACTTTTTTTAAGTTTTGATCAAAAAATTTAACTTTCTTTTTCCTCATGACTAGAAGAATCTAAAAAGTACACTCATTTAGATTAATGCTAAAAAAAGTTCACCAAAGATCAAAAAAATGTCACGTAAAAAAAGTTAATCCAAACACAATCTTAATAAAAATGTAAGTACTTAAAAATATGTGTATATCTAGTATTTTAATATATGTATATGTATTGAAAGAAGAGGCATACACTAAGAGAAATTGATCCACTAAAGGCGAGGGATGCCCTAAAATGCGTAGGTCGGAGATCTTGGGAAGCTTAACGAGATAATATTTTCCCTTTCAAACAAGTAATTACTGTCAAAACATGTCACAAAATTGATTTATATGAATCCACAATTTTCTTAATCTAATTATTTTTTGATAAATTGTTTAGTTATTGAATGCACAATTTCAAGATACATGCAAAATTACTTCAAAGAAATATACTAAAACTTTCAACAATATTTAGGAAACAGAAAAGATGCAAAAGTAGCCATGAATATTTTCCTTATGCCATTCTTACTAAAATTTGGACAAAATGGGACCACAGTTAGTGTGTACGTATATACTTATATATAACTATATAAAGACAAGATCTCATTTAGTGTAAGTATTTTTTAATCCTAGGTCGCGCCTGGGATAATGACTTAATTATTTATTTGTTTCATTTTTAGTGAATTTTTTCATAATTTAGTAAAATTATTATATTTTTTAACTTCTCTCATTGAACGAACCAATTCTTTTTAATCAAAATACAAAAAAAAATCTAGACAAGATAAAAATAAGAGTTAATAAGCCAGATTTTTATGTTTCTTATTTTTGCCTTTAGAGCTCTTTTCATCTTTTGATTAAAAAAAAATTAGTTTTTTAGTTTCTCTCATAAAGATGATTCGAAAAAAGTAAAATATTTTGCTCAGAAATAAAAAAAATCTAAAAAAACAAAAGAACAATTCTCTAAATAAAAAAAGGCCACCAGCTTAAGTGTATTTCTCCCTTCACTAATGACTCTGACTTCATAGAACCTTGTTGAACTCTAGCTCTTATATTCATAACATGCGCCTGCCCGAAAAACGTAATATTTTTACTTCTTTGTTAGTACATTGACTGGATTACAGTGCCCTATTGAAACAACTTTTATGGCCTGCCTCATAATATGTTTGGACTAACTATTTTTTTAGGCTTTTAGGCTTTTTAGGTTTTTTTTTTGGTACAAAAATAAATGTAAAAATATCTAGAAAAAGTCAAAAAAAAACCACCTTATGCCAAATTAGTTAACTTTTTTTAAAACTTAACTTTTAAGCTAGGCCAAAGATACGCCGTAGTGACCGTGTGTGAGGAAGCAAACTGTTGGTTGTGGTGAGGCGCCCTAAGCTCCTTTAAAAGCTATAATTTTTGCTGAAGATGTGGATGTTCATGATATTTTTTGGAAGGTAACTCATGAACGGTAGGTGGAGCTTTGTATTACTTTGATCATTAAGGACAGTGAAATTGGTCATTAAGCATTAGTAAAGTTGCATGTAAATTAGCTAAGCTATTCACTTAAGCTACTAGAGAGAAAGTAAGCTATTTTCTATCTGCTAGCTTTTTGCTAACGTTGAAATTAGGCAACCAAGTAGCCCTCTCTCTGTCTCTCTCCGTGGTTTGGGCACAAGTTTCATTTTTAATACTTGTTCAGTGATAAATTTTTTTACTTTTTGACTATCTTACGAGATTCTACTCTTAAAAGTTATCAGTATTTTAGTTAGATTTACGGTAATTAATTGAAGTATATATATATATATATATACACGCATTTCTTATTTGATAACGTTTCTTGTATTTTGACCTTATTTTGTTACAGCAATGATGATATGTAATTGCATTCTTTTATTTTAAATATCTACTGTACTTTTGTTAGTATATTATTAGATAAAATATATAAATATGTACAAACAATGATGTTTTTTGTTATTTTGGTTAACTTTATGGATGATTTAATCTAGGGTTCTAGAATGACAACTTATTTAAGGATGGATCACGTATAACACTTCGATCTTTCTCATGCCAACGATATTGTTCGTTTTGGGTAAAGCTCTCACGATTTTGTTTTTCACATGAGGTTATCTATCCTTGCATTACTCCAGCGTGAGCACGCTTAACTGAGTTTTGTTAGGATCTCTACCACTTAGAAAAAGGCATCGTTGCTATGTAGGAGTCTAAGGTTTTTTTATGGCCTAGGAACTCATTCTCCCTTTCGATGTGGGATACCAGGATATCACAATTCACCCCCCTTAGAACTGCACGTCCCCGTGCAGTAGCCTGCCAGCTCCGGTAGCCTGTCATTCCTTATCGACGCGCTCACTCAGTAGCCCACCCACATGACACGCGAGACGGCAGGGGTCTACACTCAGAGGTGGGGATAGTCAGCTCTAATACCACTTGTAACACCCCGACCCTTCTCATGACAATGATATTGTCCGTTTTGGACAAAACTCTCACGGTTTTGTTCTTCTTAGGAGATCACTCATCCTTACATTACTCTAGCGTGAGCACGCTTAACTGAGTTCTGTTAGAATATCTACCACCTGAAAAAAGGCCTCGTTATTATGTAGGGGTCCAAAAAATTTTCTTTATAGCTTAGGAACTCTCTCTTCCTTTTCGATGTGGAATACTAGGATATCACATCTCATGCTATAAATTGTTATCTCACGATATCCTTTTAATAATATTTGGGACTTTTATACCCTCAACATATTTTTCATGAAATTTGATATCATTTAATACTTAACTGATTTTATTTCCAACGTTATAGAATCTGTTAAGAAATATTTATAGAGATTTTATCATCACATTTAATTATAATTTCATGATATCTCATTATTCTATATTTATTTCAGCATGTTATGATAATATAATATAACCTAAAAACAGAATGTTTTATATGGCAGATTGAAAGTCAACTTTATGGTAATAAATGATCTTAAATAGATGCGATTATATTATATTACATTCTCAGTCAAAATTATTTTTATTACACTGATTTTGAAAACATATTGTATTACACCGTTCAATTACACAAATTTCGGGTTTACAAGTTCTGGAACGAAATCACTTTCAAAAAATATCAAATCTTGCTTATATGAAGTGGACAGTTCATTCCTCCTTCCTACGCACTCAAAATAAAAATGAAAAAATTCCATTGCAGTTAGTGTATGACAATATGAGAAAATATGAACATATACTCATTTTGTGTGTCACATTTTGTTTTACCATGTTAACATATTCTTACTTGTTTAAATTGTAAACTCTATATTTTGCACTTTAGATGATTGGTGAAGAGTTAAATTATAACCATACCAAAAAAAAATTTAAGTTGAAAATAGAATTTATTTTACTGAAAATAGAATTTATTTTACTGAAAATAGAATTTATTTTATCGCAGTTAGCATATGAGAATATGAGAAAATATGAACATATACGCATTATGTGTATCACAATGTGTTTTATCATGCTAATATATTCTTACTTTTAAAAAATTTGTCTTATCATGTTCTCATATTCTCACACGTTGTCGGTATTTTTACATAACATCAAAAATTGCATTTTATCAAACAGAATAACCTTCTTTTTTCAACCAAGCATTCCATATGCAAAAGCATCAAATTCTCATTTTTTGTAAAATAAATTCTATTTTTGAATTAAAAAATTTTTATTTTTTGCATAGTTGTAATTTAACTTTTTACCAATCATCTGAAATGCAAAACATAGAATTTATAATGCAAATAAATTCACGAAACGATTATTTTATGAAGTACTATTTTCTACAATACACTAACATTTATATAAGAATGATTTAATATTTTCTAAAAGTGGTTTCGCTCTAAAATTTGTAACCCCGAAATCCGTGTAATGGAATGGTGTAATACAATATATTTTCAAAATATGTGTAATGAAAATAATTTTGGCTAAGAATATAATACAATATGATCCAATCTATTTAAGTTCTTTTATTACTATAAAGTCAGCATTCAACCTGCCATATAAAACATTATATTTTCAGGCTATATTGTATTATCATAACATGCTGAAACAAACACAAAATCATGAGATATCCTGTAATAGAAATTAAATGAGATAATAAAATCTTCATAAATATTCCTTAACAAGTGCAATAACGTTGGAAATAAAATCAGCAAAGCATTAAATGATAGCAAATTTTGAGGGTAACATTTGTAGGGTATAAAAGTCCTAAAATTATTAAAAGAACCTCGTTGGATAACAGTTTATAGCATAAGATCTATTCTCAAATAAGTTACCAAACTAGGACAATAGGCTAATTAACCCTAACTTTATTTGTATTAATATTGTATACTATTTATTATTTTTGTCAAATGAGAAATTTTTTGTTTATATCTCATTTGTACATTAAATACTACTTTTTTTTATTTTAAGTATATTAACTGAGAAAGCTCTCATTTTGAAAAGAAAAGAATTCACTTTTGGTTCGATGTTGTGTATGCAATATTTGAACATTGTGCACTAATTTGTTATTTTTAATAAATGAGAAGATTCTGAATTCATATCGCATTTGCACATCCAACTCTGATTTTCTATTTTAATATTAATTAACAAAAATTAGTCTTGAAAGTTCTTATTTTTAAGATTTATCATTTTCGGTTTAATGCTATGTATACAACATTAAAAATGAAAAATTTCTCAATTTATATAGCATTGGTACATTTATCTCTAATTTCTAATTTTAGAATTTAAATAAAAAAATAATCATAAAAAATTATGAAATAAAGGAGCTATATATATACATATATATATATATATATTTATATATAACGAGTAAAATCGAATTCTAATCAATTTTTTCTCAAATTATATGAAATCTTGTTAAATTTCGATACCATATGAGATATGAAACGAAAAAAGAAAAAAAAACATCTAATTACCAAAGATTACACGACTTAAAATATAAAACAAAATTGATATTAAAAATATTGAATAACTTTTCTCTCTCTCTCCTATATATATATATATATACATATATATATATATATATATGTGTGTGTGTGTGTGTGTGTGTTTGTGTGTATTCATAATTAATTTGAGGGTACAAATATTCATAAATAGTATCAACTTTTGAAAATAAATGTGAGACCTTGACCCGTTTTGTTTTGAAACGATTTATAAGTATCGATGGAGCTGGAATTAATGCTCTTAAAATGTGTTTGGTTGCATTTAATCGGACGAAAGGTGTTTTACAATCTCATTTGAGGTTGTTGGACTTGTGTGTATACACGAGGTTCAAAAGAGGGTTGTGTGAGTGATGATTTTTGGACTCTAATTGAATTTTGGAAATAGTTTTGGACTAGCAGGAATTCAGTTGACTGAGGGGCTTAATCCAGTCGACTAAACATCCTAAAAGGTGGTTCAGTCGACTGACCAAGAAGGTCCAGTCGACTGAACTTGATGCGGTGGGATGTTTTGTGTTTCCAGAAGGTTTTTCAGTCGACTAGATTGGGGGTCCAACCGACTGACCTGTGTGTTTTGGCGTTTTTCTATAAATATCAAGCCTTTCAGATATTTTGGGATATTTTGATTTCCAGATCTGCTTTCTCTCTCGCGAAACCTTTGCCTTCTCTCTAGATTCTGATGGACCCGGAGCTCGATTTTTAACAAACTGACTGTGAATCCTTGATATTGGTGTCGGGGGCTCCGTGTTCATTCGGACAGATTCTCGTTCCGATGCCGTTCAATTTTTGAGGTTCTGAGTTTTGACTCTCCGATGTAGGATTCTTGACCCTGCTGTTGTTAGAGGGTGTTTCATGTAATTATATGTATTTTCACCGGGTAAAAAATATATGACATGTCATATTTATGTTTAAACCTTGATTTTTTGGGTAAAAAACATATTTTTTGCTTTTCTTGATTTATTACATCGTATGACTTGTGGATGTTGGATTTTCAAATAGTATTCTTGAAAGCGGTTGAAATTGTGATTTTGTAAAAAATCTCGACAAATCATGTTTTGGAGGTTTGGAGCTAACCCTTGGGGTTGAGGCTCATTTTTGAAAACGTTTTGTTGAAAATGAGAAAAACTTTTTAAAAATATTTTTGTTGATCTCCATGTTGATCGATGGATCTATATATACATGTTTAATGTATATTTGTGAAAATATTTTTCGTAATTATTGAGCTATGGGTTGATTTTTGAAATAAATCTCTAGATATACCGGGATAGCGGGTATTTGGCACGAGTTGCCCTCGGTGAAAGTTCGAAAATGTGCGCAGAGTAGGTACATTTTGTTCCTTCGGAGTAGTTCCCGTAAAGAAGGTGGTTGGGTGCTTTGTTTCCTCGAGTTGTTGAACCAGTAAACTAAGCCTTTACATTGTGGTGCTCCGTATAGAACTTGTCATTACCTAATCGGTCCTATGATGTATAGGGATTGGGTAAGAGGCAGGAGTCTGTAGTTGTTACCTCTGTCCCCTTGTGACAGAGTCGGTACATAGGAATCATTTTATCTTTTCTCCTCGGTGGTGTGGCCTGAGTGGAGCATACAGTTTTATTCCTGATTACATTATTTTCCACGGCTGTGTGTGTTCCGAGTGAAAAATATCTTTTCTCTTTCCTCGGTGTATGATCCGAGTGGAAACTAACGTTTTGGTTACTACTTTTTTTTTACTGTGAAAATATTATTTGCATTGTTGATATGCATGGTTTTAAGGATGGGAATTTGGGATTTTATGATGTAAAACCATTTTGAGACTCGTGTTAGCTTAATGGAAAACTTGTAATTTTTGGGACGAAAAATCTTTTTGGGCTTTGTGGTTGAGTTAGCTCCCATCGTATGATTGCATATCGTACTTTATAGCTTTATAATCTGTTTTTATTGGATTTCGGCTCACGGTGTAAAATTTTGCTGTAAAATTTTTTTCAGGTAAGCGTGGTCTTGTAGGTTAACCCGGTGGTGCCTGAAGGTGGCTAATAACAGGACCCAGTTGTCTTGTTTTGTTAGGTAGTTATATCTTTCTATATATGTTTCATGTTTAGAGATAACAATGTGTAAAATATATGTAATTCTTATGAATGTATGCATATTTTAATGCTTTCGAGAGAACCTTGGGTTGACAATTGTTTTTTATAGTTTCTTACTACGTTTTTCGTTGTTGGGTTCAACGGTTACAAAAATGGATTTTCAAATTATTTTTGTTTCATTTAAACTTTTGTACTTCGAGAAAAATTTTTGGAACTGTCTAAATTTCTTTTAAAATGAAAAGATTTTCTTTATTCAAACTTATATTTTGCTTTTAAAGACTTAGCTTAGGGGCCGCAACTGTAGTTTCTTGACTACTCTTTTAATTCAAATAAACACTCAGTACTATATTTTACTAAGGTTTTAGCCTTGCGTGGCTTTTTGGTTTCAATCCCTTTGTTTGGGCAGTTTTGGTGGTTGTTTTGTAACTTTTCGCGTAACTCGGAGTTCGAAGCGTGATAATAAAATTTTATAAAATAATCAACAAGCATAAGGGATTTATCTCCAAATAAGTCTGTAAAATATGACCCCAATATAATTATCTATAAATTACAACTATCCATATATAAAATTGGTTCTAAAAATATTTTAATTATTAAAGGCAAAAACGTAAAATTACAATTATCTGCATCTCACAACTCTCACATTTGACAACAATTTACATCTCCATATCCTATTTTACGATTTATACTGTAGAAATATGCGTGTGCACTCACCCTCTCTTTATATATACGTCAAATTGAATGTGTTTAAAAGCATTGCCAAATATAATTTAGGAAAATTTAAAAATTAGTCCTTTTTTTATATATCACAGAAGAATTAGCTCCAACACTTTTTTTTAATAGATCTAGTCCTATCAATTTTAAAATTAATTTATTATATCTAATATACCCCTATTAAAGAAATAATCTTCCTTGATTTGGATTGCGGGATAATTAATAACCACAATTTAAAATGCAATCTTTCTATGATTCGTTGTGGCCTTTGGGTTGTTCTTGCGGCGAAGATTTGCTTGAATGGTTCTATAGGGATATTGTGGAATAGCAGCGGATTATTATGGGTTTTGAATATCACAGATGTATTTATAAATCATTCTTAAAAGATCATAAGTGATGCATTTGGCATCATTCTTAAAAGATCACAAGTGATGCATTTATCATTGAAAATAATGATGCACTTATAAAAGATTTTTGGAAACTGATACATTTAGTATAAACTGACGAAGTTAAACTGGTACTTTTACTATAAACTGATACATTTAGTTTATGCTAAATGTATCATTTCGTACGAGCTGGTATAGTAAATGAAAACTGATACATTTATCATTTATTATTACTCCTAAAGTGTCATTTCGTTTTTCAAAATCTTCTACAACTTCGATCATGGATTAATATGTGATACATTTATCATCTGATATAGTATTTTGCAAATAGCAACTTAAACACCCATTGATGCATATATCAGTGGTTAAACACCCACATTTGCTCCATTTGGAAGTATAACCAATACCACTACTCTATTTTTAATGCAGTACAAAAACTGATGCATTTCACTTATTTGGGTGTTTTGAACCATTGACACCCAACAAACTCGAGTTGGGTCACTGTAAAAGTATAAAAAATTTTAAACCCTAAAATCATTAGTTCACAACTTATAACCACTCAAACGATGAAATCCCCAAATAGCAACATAAAAAACTCATCGGCAGAGTTGAGATGTGTTGGGATATGTCTTGTATTCAACCGGACTCGTATTTTATTATATTTTTTTGGGTATTTGTAATTGAGCTAGGGTGGTATTACGAGTCCACTAGAATTCTTTATGTACAGGAATTATAGTAGTATGGACTTATTGAAATTCTTTTGGGTTTTTACGTGTGTGCCTATAAATAGGACACTGGTGGAGTCATAAGAATAAGGTCGTGAGTCAAAAATTTGAGAGATTAGTTGATAGTGAGAAAGGGAGATGGCTTTTGTACCCTTTCACATACGACATAGTGAAATTTTTTCTCTCTCGCTCGTGAACGTAGGCTGGTGTGGGCCGAGCTGCATAAATCCTCGGTGTTTATTATTTTTTGCTTTTTGTGCTTGAATTTCTTCCATTTGCATTCAGGAATTTGTGGTCAAATCCCAACAAGTGATATCAGAGCCGACGGTGGACGATTCGAGGCCATAGTAGTTGATCGGAGCAAGGTATTTTTTTTTGATTTCGTATCGTATAAATCAGAAAAATATTTTATATTCGCACCA